>JAODLC010000045.1:6416407-6427616 GCA_026781145.1 Hippopotamyrus pictus | reverse complement strand
GGGGGGGGGGGGGGGGGGGTAAATCACTGCAATAACTTCCAAATATCCTAGATGACTGGAAGAAGAATGACGTCTACCTGGTTGGCCATCCGATGAACTTTGAGGTTAAAGTTCCCCAGAAGACCAGGAATGAGCGAGCCTACGTCAACAAGTGTTTTGTCACCAAGTCCGCCGACCCTATGTCAACACCACGCTTCATAGTAATTGACAACTATGGGTAAGCGGGACTCTCTTGGCATGTTGCATTCTGTCACTGTTTGTTTTGAGAGGTAACTCTCTCGCTCTCCTGTTTGCTTTAGATGCATGCTGGATAGCCTGAAGAACCCTCAGTCTAAATTTGTCCCTGATGCAAGGCAAAATAAAATCAGGTTCAAAATTGGGGCATTCGTTTTTCCGGGGATGAGAATTGAAGCGACACAGGTTAGTTCTGTCAAACCGTTTTACTACTTTTGCATCTGCATGCAAATTCTCATGTAAGGGTCATTCTCTGGAGTGCGGGAAATATTTGGTACCTCAAGTCTGCATGCACATTTTTAACTGATGTCTCAATGTTTGTTGGAGGGAGGGGTTCCTTCTCTCTCCCCATGCAAAAGGCTTGTCACGCAACAAAACTTCAACATTTGAGAAGGTGTTAATGAAACGGTATAAAGTGTTGTAATTTGCTGAATTTTGTTTCTTGGGTAATGTGCAACACTAGAATGCAATGGGTTTAAGCATCTTTCTTAAACTGTCATTAAATACAAACTCATTGTAAATGACATAAATGCCTTGTGATAACACCCGTGGCATCTTGTATTACAATATATTTGCAATTGTGCTTAATTACAATTGGTGTATAGTAGTCTTCAGAATAAAGGGTAAAAATTTGTACCCTTGCTTGTCACTGGGGCTGTACCCTTAAGGGTCTGCCAATCATACCCTTAGCTGTAGGTAATTACATAAATGGACACTGAGGAACATTTCTGCTGCATTAATGCTGTTTGTACGTTCAGAATGTTCCTCAGAATCCATTTCTGTACCTTTTTTTAAAGGTACAATTACAAGGGTACAGTCCCAGTGACAAGTAAAGGTGCACTTTTTATTTTTTTTCCTCCTGAGTTATGGATTTTAAGACATTTAAGATGGTTTACCTTTGGAGACTATTATAAAACTGATTTATTTAAATGTTTATTTCCTGCTCCAAATGAAGAATGACCTGTACATTGTTCTCCTAGGAACTCTTCATGCACTGTGAAATTGCCATTGGAGGACCAATTGCAACTCCTAGTGCAAAGGCTTGTACCTTTGATGGTCAAAGGTAAGCTGGGTATACTGTGGATGGCTTTGGGAGGGAATGGTGATGGCTTTGGGAGGGAATGGTGATGGCTTTGACCTAGTTTGTTGTGGCTGTAGGTGGAAGGAGCTGTTTGGGGCAGATGATGCCTGTTCCTGCTGTTCCTACAAATGTCCAGCAGGCCTGCAAACTAGTGAGTACATGGTGGACAGGATTGTCAGCACTAGTGTTCTTCAACCCTAATGTGACTCCTTCCTCTAGGTGCTATGAAGATCATTAGCAGTAAGCCTTTGTCTATAACTAAAGACGGACAGGGTTCACCTGCAGCTGGGAGTTTCCGTAACGTTAAAGGTCAACCTGTTTCTCCGACTCAAAAGATGTTTGAAGATATCTGGAACTTCAGTGACTGAGGCACTTGGAACAAGTCATGATACTGGCATGTCTATGGAATATGACTTAAATGGAAATTTAATAAATTTTAAAATGCCTTCCCCCTAATGTCTAATCTATGTTTTTGACAATTTCTGATTTTTGGCTTAATGCTTCCATGCTAACTTGAAGTTGGGTGCCAAATTCACCTAAAGGCCTGTTAAACCTCAGGACTTTCCAAATTGGGGGTTGGATAAACTGGTTGAATTCTGACCTCCCACTATCCTTTCTCGATGGCTCTTAATGTTTGCTTAGTCCAACTATCCTCCTGAACAGGAGTTTCTATTTCCATTACCCATTCATTTGCATCAAATGTAGCCTTTTAATCTAAACTGGTGTCTGCTTTAGTGTTAGGTCAGAAAATTTAACTGACCTTTGAGGCTGTGGACGGACAGACTTTACCCTCATGGCTGGTGTGTGTGCAGGTTTTTGGGATAACATTTACATCAGCTGCTCAATCGCAGGTGTGAGGACTCTTAAGCCAATCAGTCCTCAAGTAGTAATCTATTTAGGGAGTTGCAGCAATAACCCACATATCCAACAGCTTCATAATGGTTTCATGATTTCGTAATTCATTTTGGGTAAAGACATCTGATACAAGATGGCTACTTGCTTACTAAACACCACTGTCAAAACTACAGGAGTCCATCACTAGTTCTCAAAACCAAATACTTCAGGTATACAAGCTAGTTAAAGCCGTTCAACTTTTAATGTCTCTGGGTCAATCAGTTGCCTTGTCTGAGGACCCATTTTATCTACTTCAGTCAATAGTGTAATTTTATGGTCAGCTGGGAATAATTCTTATAGTCAAGGATTCAAGGAATGTTTATTGTCATTCGCACCACATTTGCATGAGGTGGAATGAAAGTGCGTACACACGGTCCGGTTAACCAAATAGAACAATGAACATAAACAATAAGTAAAAGAAGTAAGAGTAAGTAATAAGTGTAAAGAGAAAGAGTGCACCAACTTAAGTGTGGCAGAGGTATGATATAATTACAATTATACTTATAGCAGCAAATTATAATTATAGCAGCAGGAGGCTAGGTAGCTAGCACTGATAAAGTGACAGTAGTGATTCGTCCGTAAGTAGTGTTTGACCATTATCTGTTCAGAAGTCTTGCAGCTACCGGAATGAAGCTGTTTCTCAGTCTGGTGGTTTTGCACTTAATGCTCCTCAACCTCCTGCCTGAGGGGAGTGGGACAGAAAGTGTGTGTGCTGGATTAAATGAAGCCTCATAAAGAATAGAGCCAGATCTCACCATTCTTTCCAGCTAGGAGATGTTTAATCCTCTGATTGTGTAATAGTTACCAGAAGACGTGGATTGAAAATGGCTGACAGAACCTTCACACGTTCGTGCAGTCATAATTTGCGTCTTGAACCTGGTTTCTGTTGGTAAAGATGACCATGCTGTGGTAATACCTGGTGTTTTACCCCAGATGGAACTGTAGTCAATCTCAAAGTATTTTATTTCTGGATACTGTGACCTCTGGACCCTGTGCTGCTGCAGATACTGAATTGCAACCATATCGCGATGTTTGGAGGAACAGGCAGGCATACCTATGAAACTGGAAAATGCATTAATATAAAGCACGTAATTTTAATACCCATGACAAGAAGTCTCAAATCTTAATGTGAGTGTAGATTAGCCAGAGTGGTTTATGTCTGTCTAGGTTACATTTGTAGTAACTGTGAATGTCAATTCATGTTTCTGGTTTTACTTAATCTTTTTACTGGATCTTTGGTATCCTGGGCCCCAAAACACAAGTAAAAACTGTGAAGTGTGTAAGAAAATTTCATTTAAAAACATGTATGTATAGCTTCTATTTTCTTATCCTGTTTTATAGCAAACAGTAATTATATTCTATTTCACAATTAGGAGTTTGTATCGATGACTCATTTACAAAGATTGCTTTCAGCTGACACTTTTGCTTAATGATTAAATTGAGTCATGAATTTATTTTTCTGATATATATAGCAAATTAGGGAGTGCTGACATCAAGATTAAATCTTATGGAAATAACCATTTGCTAAAGGTTAACTACAGCAAACCAGAGCAACAGTGACATAAAACTGAAGACTTATTTACTGTTCACATGCTGTATGTCATGATTTACTGTGTGCAATTATTATTTTACTATGTGCTAATTTCCGCTAGCACATCTGTGACAGTCGCCATGTTATGCAGGTATCAAGTGCTAATGGAATTAGCATTTGTTCATGACAATTTGCATTACTGTCCATTCCGTTCAGCTGTTCTATAGTACTTTGAGGTTCTGAGTTATTGGGAATGTATTAAGTGGCCAAATAACTGTACACTGGGCCCTGGGGCAAAAATGAACCATCCCCCCCCTTTCCAAATTCACATCTAAGGCCTGTCTACACCAGCTGCAGCAGCTGCAGGTCATGAAATTGAAGTAGCCTCCAAATATCGTACCCATCATGCACTGCAGTATTTAGCAAATTCAACAAACGTGCTTTTTTCATTAAATACATGCCTCGACAACAGAGTTTGACTACAAAACATTACAAACTATTACATTTCCAAATGGTTTTAAATATTGTACCAAATGTTTTTGTGTTTGTATCTCTCATTTTTATCTATACATTGTAGCATGTCCCAACCATATACAATATGCATGATATCAGTGCTTTAATCCTTACCTCATGGGGGGGGCAGGTCCTGGGGCAGCTGCACTGGCCTACTAGTTGGCCTCTGGATGTATTAATGCATCTCGATGTTTGATACTATTGATAATATATAGAACATGCTGTTTTTTCCTTCAGGTAATTCATGTGTATTAGTGCTGATCACCAGTATTTCTATGCATTTCGACCAATCAGATGGTGGTGACATAATGTCAGCATTGGTACGAATCGGGTAAGAATCGGGTACAGCTGGCACACTTGGCAATGCAAAACCACCAGTTTGCGGTATGGGTTGGGTACAGCTAGGCTCTTGGTGGCAGTGCTTCCTGGAGTTAAAGAAGGAAATCTGGGGGGGGGGGGGGTGTTGGAAAAAAAAGAGAAAGAAAGCAAAATGTAAAATGTATGCAGTCTGATCAGAGAGACATAGTGACAGGACAGACAGCCAATCACCTGGGCCCCCGAGGGCAGCCAATCACCTGGGCCCCCGAGGGCAGCCAATCACCTGGGCCCCCGAGGGTAGCCAATCACCAGTGGGCCCCCGAGGGCAGTTCATTACCTCGCACTTTGCAGCAACAAATCTGATTTATTTGTGTGCCTTGCTTTTCATAAAAATGAAAAGAAAGTGCCTTTATTCAATCTTCTTTGCTGATTTTATTCATTTCAAATTCGCTCTAAAATAATGGTAATAAATTTTACCAGGTTGGGGGAAGGTAAACTGGAGTTTTTTTGCCAAAGACCCCACAGTCCCTCAAATCTCCTGTCAACACACCAGGTAAATAAACTTGAAAAATTGTATTTCTTATAAAAAAAATTAAGAGCATAACAATTGAATGTCAGTGGGATTTCCTTTTAAGTGAGTCATGTTATCCGGTTTATTCCCCTCTAGATTTAGATGCATTGTTAACATTACATTGAAGGCTTTACCTCCTCAGTTGGCACTTATTTTTCTTTAGATGAAGCCTACGCTGTTATGACGACTCAGTCCTTCAATTTTATAGCCCTTTTCAAACACTTAATCATGGGTTCCAAAAAAATTTGCAGTGAGGTTATTTCCCGATAATGAAGCAGCGTGTGGCTCAGCAGGCTACACCTCTGTGCCTGAGATCGGAAGGCCCTCAGTTTGAGCCCCCGCCTCAGCAGAACAGCCACATGTCTATGGACCCGCGAGCGAGACCCTTCACCCCCAGCCCCATGGGTGCCGCTGCAGGAGGCTGCCCTTCACTGTGGCGTTATTATTATAAAAAGAGGTTGTGTATATAGGTAACAAGGGACAAGACTAGAACTGTAGATAATTTTATCCTAATGAACTCAATAGAACATCAATGACCTACTGCCAAACTCCACTATGGACCACTTGATTGAATTTTATTTACCGCTTCTCCCCCCCCCCCATCTTTTTTTTTTTCACTGCAATAGATGTTTCCGACATCATGTGAAAATAACTTCTTTTTTTCCTGCAAAGCAAACTCGGTTGATTTTAATGAAGGAATGAAGAAAATACTAAAAAAAAAAAAAACTTCACATCTGCTCCAAAATAAATTACTCAAGTGATGTGCAGCAGACGTGTTTGTCCTCCTTGGAAACGCTGCACTGAGATGGTTATAATCTGTAATCTCTGTAACCTGCAGTATAATCTGTAACTTTTGGTGTCTCTCTGAACACTCCTTGCTTAGTCTTGGGCTTGCTGATGCCTATATGTTCTTGAGGGTCTGGGCACTCTGGGGAATGTGGCCCTCAATGCTCTCCTTGGATTCTTCTATGCCTGGCTTTGCTCAGAGTCTTCATTCCTCATGGCCCAAACTCGCTTAGGTTTACAGCCTTGTTTCTGGCTTTACCCATCTCAGCCTGGTGCTTGAGTCCTTTCAGCCTCCTCAGCGGCCTGCCTCGTAGTCAGTGGTTACAGTCCTGCCAGCTCTGTACCTGGACGTCTGCCTGCTGAACAGAGAAGGACTGGCAGACAGAGGATTTGGCCATGTGGGTGTTCGTAGGTTGGGGTAGGACCTTTTGGCTGTATCAGTCTACCTTGCTCTGTACCTTGTAAATATATTCTTTAACTCTGTCCTGCTGCTGTGACACAAGTCTGTTTATGTTTTGCTATAAGTATGCACTCTGGGTTTCTACCACAGTACAAATGCATAGTCTAATCAAATTGGTGTCTCTAAACTGCAATTGCTTTCTGTTTGTATCCCAGCTTCTCACCCTGATGCATCCTGCCATGTTTCCTGTGCTTCTTGGGATGGGATCAAGGCCTGCTATGACCCTGCACTAGATGGTCACCTATGGAGTTTGGGTATTAATGTGATAAAACTGTAGGAATATATCTACATGTTTGTGAGCACTGTTCTGATTCGGATATACTTTCTATGAATGCCATGTGAAGAAGAATCTATGAACACATGGATATAAATATTTATAAAAAGGCATAGTCATGTTTTTTATGCATTATGAATGCTTTATGAAGCTCTCATCTGTAATGCACTACCACTGCCTTCATAATGCAGTACAAAACATCCTTAATTCTTATACTGAGCCTTATAATGCATTATGAAGGTATCTCTATTGCATTATAGATGAGAGCTTTATTGGAGCTTATGAATATTATAATCAACACTATAATGCCTTATGACTGTCAATAGAAGATGCTGTAACGCTTAATGAATTCTTATACCAACCATTATGATGCATTATGAAGGTATCTATAGTGCATTATAGATGAGAGCTTCAATTACAGTGTTACCTCTGATCCTTTAACAGTCATGGTTATTGCCATTACTCTTTCTTTAATTATGTGTTTTTCAGTTTTGCAACTCTGGACCCAACTCTTTCTTTACCAACCAGTCCAAGCTCATAAACTGCTTGTGGGTTATTGATGAACAGAAAAGCCAATCGTTGCCGTAGACTTTCATTCTGATTTGAGTCTAGCCTGTGACTAGGCCTCTGCTATGTCCTGACCTTCCTGTTCTGGAGTCACCCTAGTGAAATGCCTAGTAGGAACAGCATCCTTCAGTCCTCATCCCGCCAAAAACCTGCTATCCTTCCTAGTCTGAGGCATGTTCACCCCAGTGAAATGCCTGTATATTTAGCTTATCCTGTTTGCCCTCTACCCTGATGAGCTGATGAAAATAATTTCCGTGCTGTCATCAGCCGCTTCACAGTAGGGCTGGTGTTGCCTGGGTGATGTGCTGGATCTGTGCCAGATGTAAAATTTTTTGTCATGATCAGCTGCATTAAAAAATCCATCCATCTATCCATTTTCTGCTTCATATCCAGGGATGGATCGCGGGGGCAGCGGTCTAAGCAGGGATGCCCAGACCTCCCTCTCCCCAGCCACCTCCTCCTGCTCCTCCGGGGGAATCCCAAGGCGTTCCCAGGCCAGTCGAGAGATATAATCTCCCCAGCGTGTCCTGGGTCTTCCCCGGGGCCTCCTCTCAGTTGGACATGCCTGAAACACCTCCGCAGGGAGGCGTCCAGGAGGCATCCTATATAGATACCTGAACCACCTCAGCTGGCTCCTTTTGATGCGGAGGAGCAGCGGCTCCACTCTGAGCCCCTCCCGAATGTCCGAGCTCCTCACCCTCTATAAGGCGGAGCCCAGGCACCCTGCGGAGGAAACTCACTTCTGCTGCTTGTATCCATGATCTCATTCTTTCGGTCACTACCCAGAGCTCATGAACACAGGTGAGGGTTGGAGTGTAGATCCACTGATAAATTGATAGCTTTGCCTTCCGGCTCAGCTCTCCCTTTACCACGGTATTTGGTCTATTCCTGTCCTCATAACACAGCAAACAATGGAGTTTATGCAGTACTGCCTTGGGGCAGCTACTGTATATCAGATGTGCATCCAGTCAAAAAGGCCTCAAAGTTTAAGCATTCAGTTAACATTCTAACCCTTTTTTCCTTCACAATAAATATCAGGATTATTATTTTTTTTGTAAGTTTCAGTACTTAGATTTTGAACAAGATTCATTCAATGCAAGATAATTAGCGATATACTGTACGTCACGTATTTTACATGGTATTCATTTTTGTTACAATTATTCAAGTTATTGTCCATTTTATTAAAAACTTTTAGCCACCTGCCTTCAGAGGCAAATACTGAACGCTGATTATTTAAATGTGGAAAGATTGTTTCCCTACTTTTGCATGTCTTAATTAGCATATTGCTTATCACCATGGAAACCAGCAAAAGTGCAAATTAGGGAGCTGACCTTTTCTCCATTTAATCAAATATGGAAAGACAAAGATTACATTGCGTAATACAGACATAGTGAGGCATAATCACGGTAAGGCTCCAGCTCACTAAAACCATGTAATATCTCTCACAAAAGTATCACTAATATGTATAATTACACTTTATCCTCAGATTTATGTAGCCGTTGAATAAAATGTTAACAATGTAGGGAGATGTCACTTGTTACTTTACAGCGCTGGCAGTCTACCTGTCAGAGGGGCGGTCTTCCTCTTTCCGTCGCTATAGGTAACCCTCAGTCAGTCAGCTCCATTTTCACATGTGTATTGTGTTAGTACGCCCATGAAAGGCCCGCGGTCTAGACTATAGCAGACTTTCAAGTAAGTAAATATTTTTCTTTTTTTTTTTCCAATAATATATTTATTAAATATATATTATAAAGTCAAAATAAAAATGCATTTGAAGAAATTCTGATCTGCATATTATCAAACATTTCAATTTTTCCGGTCCTCTTCCAATGTTATAATCAATAACCACGTTAATATTCTGCTTCCCCGCTCTCTGTCAGTATTTTCACAGCAAGGCGTGTAAGCCGAAGATACAATAACCCCCAACAATGGATAAATTTAGAATAATGTTTCAGTTTTTGCAATCCAACCAAGAATCCTTCATGAATGGTATATGTGGTATCATGGTTCTTGCCAGTGCGCAACTCTACTCAGCCTTTGAATTCAGTTGTCCCTGTTTACCAGAATACAACTTTGCGTACGGAATCGGAATACTGGTTGTTCCGCCGATTTGGTTTTTCTTGCTTGGGTTTGTGCTAAATAATAACGTGTCCATGCTGGCTGAGGAGTGGCGGCGACCGATGGGAAAACGGAGGAAAGACCCCACGGTGCTGCGCTACATGTTCTGCTCCATCACGCAGCGGTCTTTGATAGCGCCCGCAGTCTGGATATCTGTGACGCTGATGGACGGGAAAAGTTTCCTGTGTGCCTTCAGCATCAACTTGGACGTGCATAAGTTTGGAAATAAGAGCGATCACGGGCTTTCGGATGCCGCGCTCGAAAGGTTACTCGCTAAGATTCCCTGCAAACATATCTTTGATGGGGACGCAGTGGTATCGCGAGAGGCGGCTTCCAGGTACATTCGATGTATATCACAGGTAAGTCTGTCACATGTAAGCCTGTAAAGAAAATGCATAAACAAGAAGCGATGCTAAAAAATGAAATTACTCAAGCACTTTTCGCAGAGTGATTACAGGGAGGTCTGTGATCTATCGACGGCTCGTGAGAAGTAGATAATTTCCATACTGTATTTATCTTGCAGGCGTTTGGCTGGGCTTTTCTGCTAATGATGACTTTGATGGCATTCTTGGTGAGGGCGATCAGACCTTGTTTTACACAAGCCGCTTTTCTTAAAACCAAGTACTGGTCGCATTACATCGACATCGAGCGCAAGATGTTTGACGAGACGTGCACGGAGCACGCGAAGGCGTTCGCCAAGATCTGCATACAGCAGTACTTCGGGAGCGTCAGCGGCGAGATGCACGCCTTCCACGGACAGCCTCCCGATCGAGACGAGGAGGACAAGCCGAAGAGCGACGAGGACAGGCTTCTGGGCATCCGAGTCGAGGGCGACATGAACAAAGTCCTCTGGAACTGGCACAGCTGCAAACCATCGCTCAACCTAAAAAAGGACCCGCCTCGGTATGAAGAAGCCAACGGACACTTGGACACTTTTGTGAACGGTCATACACACCAACCTGAAACCCAATCCAAGAAAGAGTGGGCGACCTACTATAGTAATATTTAAACAACTTAACAAAAAAACATCCAAATATAATATATAAAAATCCACCTTGACAGAAGAAAATGTTTATTTTGCGGCACTGCGCAGAAGTCTTATAGGCAGTCAAAAGAAATGGTTAAAGCTATTTATCTAGGTAGTAAGTGCACTTTTGCTCAGAACAAATAAAACACAATTTAAATTTATGCAAATCAAGAGTAACACAATAAAAACTAGTAAGAATTTCTATTGTTCTCCAAAAAGTTACTGATATCTTGCTGGATGGTTAGATGAACACCGCTTCAGTACCCAAACATCTCCTTAGGGGCACCTCAGTTATTCCACGTTTTCATTAAATTTCACCAGCACCTTATTTAATTCATTTGTTTAATTAGTTAAGAAAAGTCAATGAGGTATTGATTAGCTAGTGTGCTAGTGGTTTAGTCAAAAAACATATGGGTGTATGGATGGTTGTAGGAAATACTGGAGTGACATTAGCAGACATTCTGAATTGGCACGCCAACATGAAGATCATTTAAATACCATTTTCTTTGGCTGTCTAAGACTTTTGCATAGTACTATATATCTAAGACATATTTTGCCATTGAAACATGTGGATTATTTTTGTTACTTTACTGTAGTACAGTGGTACCTCGGTTCTCGAACTTAATCCGTTCGAATCCTAAAAAGTTCGAGTTCTGATGGAATTTTTCTCATAAGAAATAATGGAAAACCAATTAATTGGTTTCGGGCCCCCCAAAATTACACCTAATGTTTTTTTTTTTTTTTTTTTTTTTTTTTTTGCATTTAAACACAAAATGAACAGGATAAAACAAGAAGAGCATTTTTTTTCTTAATGGCTTCCAAAACGATAAATATC
>JAODLC010000045.1:6395432-6416307 GCA_026781145.1 Hippopotamyrus pictus | reverse complement strand
AAGTTTAAATAAATGACATAAATGCTCTAATAGTACACGTAAGTTAGTGGTTTATTTATTGTTAGTTACTGTAATGTCGCGCTGCTTTATTTGGTTAATCGTCCAGTCTGTGAAGAAGGCTTTCAAGTAAGAATTGCATTGCAGTCTGTACATGACAATAAAAACTTTGAATCCGGTCCATTGTTTATTTTTATTATTACTCTGTTTTCGTTAATTTGTTCGTGAATAGCAAACTTTTAGGTTGTAATATTTGTACAACTATTTCGTAACTTGTTGGTGAGCAATGGCTAACAAAATGATATAAAGTACAGTGTATTACCTGATAGGCCTACACTATTTTCAATAAAATATCATTATCACCAACAATTAAACGCTGCTACTACATGAAATGCGAGGCTGACACTGAAGCCTTACCTTTTGTTTCCGGTCAGAAACGTGCCCTGTGACTCATTTCCTACAATTTATATTAGGTCAGCATTCACGGTTCGACTCCTGATATTCAGATCAAGTTCTATGTCAAACTGGTTTGTTCGACTTTCAAGTAATTCGAGTTCTAGTAAGTTCGAGAACCGAGGTACCACTGTATTAGATAAAAATACCAAAGCTTCAAGTGGTTAGTCTCTTTGTAGATGATTTAATTTTCCAATTCAGTTTGACGCAATCTTTAGACTCAAGTATAAGTTACTTCAAGATCTGACTGTGGTCTTTAATCCATTTATAAGTGTTAAACCTAAAATTCTTCTTTGTTTGGCATTTTATACATTTTACTTATACGGCGCAAACAATGAGGGATATTTTAGGAAAGAATGAAACTAAGATGTAACTTGTCTCATGTATATGTATGATGAATAGCTGCATGTTTTTTTGGTGACATGTAAAGAGAATGCAAATATAAGCAACAGCTTCAAACATCTGAGAGCTGGAAAATGTCAGGTCGTCGTTTGCATTTTTTCATTGCTTGTAATTCTGGCGCATATGCAAATGTGCCCAATAACAAAGTCATTTTTAAAATTCCACCAGAGTCCATAAGGGCAGGGAACTCAGCTTATAGTGTTAGATGTGTTAATCACTCTTTTATATTTTGTGCTAATTCTGGTAACACTCCTGAAAGCTTTGATATCATTTGAACCTGTCCCCCCACACTGTAAATCTGTATGTGATCAGATCTGACGCCATTTCACTTTTTAAAACTCATTTCCAAGCACCAGAAACAGATATGCTTTTGACTCATTTAGCGCGGATGCTGGACTCCATAGGAAGACTCACGTCACCTCCAGGTCACCTGACCTGTTTATCCTCATGGTCCATCTCGTCCCAAACCGTGACGCTTGTGTGGAAGCTGATGCCACAATTTCCCTTAAAGTGTTGACTGGCCATTTAATGATTTATGGGGTGATTTTCCCGGCAACTTCTTAACGCTACACAATTTTTAAATTCTATCTTTTAACATAGAACTTACGAACGGGAAACTCATTCATGAAGGCCATCACCCGGGCTGGTGGGGGGGCAGTGTATGCGTCCCATTTCTTGCTTGCAGACTCCTCAACAAGTTGCTGTGTTATAATGTTGCTGTATACTGCTGCTATTCACAGCTGTAGCGGAACATGTGACCCGCGTTCATGTTAATTATATTTTCAGATAATATGACATATCTCACTGAATTATTAATATTTTTCCCCCAGAGAGATATTACTCATGCAAAACAGAATACCAGTAGGCGTTAATTATCCATTAAAGGTATATTCCAAGATATCATGTTTTTACAGCTCAGGTAAAGTATCAACATACTTATAATCTCCCAGTAAGATGATGTGTTCTGAAGTGGTGAAACATTATTCAGAGTTTTAATATTAATTATTGTTGGTTCCCTGTTATCTATGAAAGACCTGAAGTAAATAACGCATTAATGTGATATTTGAGATGACTTCAGTCATAATCACACTCCACGTGGGTTCAACACTTGATTTTAAGTTGCGACAATGTTGTGCATGACCTCTAGATCCTGAAACAGTTTAATTATCTTATTAAAAACTGGGGCTGAACATTATACTTGATATAAATGCCCAGCTCAGGATATTTATTATTATTATAATTGATACTGTTGTTGATCCCCGTGGGGAAATTGTCTTTTTTACACATGCTTCAACTTGCTCTTTGTAGAGTAAGCTGTCCATGAAGGGCAGCCACCCATAGCGGTGCCCAGGGAGCTGGGGGTTAAGGGCCTTGCTCAAGGCCCCACAGACACGCAGAGGCTGGGTTTGAACCAACGACCTTCTGATTACAGGCACAAAGGCTTAGCTCACTGAGCCACACGTTTATTATTATTATTATTATTATTATTATTATTATTATTATTATTATTATTATTATTATTATTATTATTATTACTACTACTACTGCTGCTGCTGCTGCTACTAATAATAATAATAATAATAATAATTCTGGGATATCGCCATGGCTGTCACCTACGTCAGGCGAAGGCCTAGACTGCAGAACAGGACTATAAATGTGAAAGGAATTTCCTGACGTTGCACCGTGTGTTTATTATTGTTGCTTTTTGTACAGTAATGTATGCGTTTGGGTGTAAATGTCTTTGTAGGTTTTCATGTAGTGCATGTTGGATGATACCTGTGCAGGAAAGAACAACAGGGACAATTATCACTGTATTTTCCAGAGGTGATGGATGTCATATGCCTCATCTGTGTATTTGCATATTTTATCCGTTTGTGTCTTTTGTGGGTTGTTTGTGTCTGGTATGACGATGTCTATAATACAAGTGGTTTTGTTCTTTATCATCATCGTCATCATCAGTAAGAACGATCTTTAATTTATGACACTGAGAAGAAAAGGTTCAGCGGTCCGTGACCCTCACCTCGAAGTGTGGTCTGAAAATGTATGGATGAATGGTTGGATTTGTTTAGTCTGCTGCATAAATATGTAAAATAACATGGAGTCTATGGTCCATGTACAATAGAACTTTATATTTGGCAACCTATTAGAGTGAGGTTGGAATGTATAACACACAATGTTTAACTCAAGCTTTTATAATACTTAAATATGGGTCATAAAAATATAAGGCAGAGCGTTTGAAAGATAACCAGTATTTATGCCTGGAGACAACAGAATAGTTGTATCACCACTAACCCCTTGAACAAGGACCCTACATCCAACTTGACCAAGGGCACTGGTCTCTGGTAGACCCTGTGCTCTGACTCCAGACTTGCTCTCAACAGTATATATGGGTGTCTGATAATGGAGAGCTACTGTATGTGAAAACGTAAGAATGTACAAATGCAGGCATTGTACAAACAGCATGTGAAAAGAAGCCTTGATGTAAATATGGATCGCAGCATTAACTTCCATACTTTGGTCACAAGGGGGTGCATTTGCTTGAGAAAATTATTTTGCTTGTTTTCCAGGACACCCTCAAATAAAATGGCATTAGTTTTAAAAGGTAACCTAAACATTCAAAGAGTGCAAGTAATATCATTAATTAAAAAGTCTCAAAAACATCAAAGAATATTTTAAAAGATAGCAAAGCAGTCAACTCGAATTATTATAGGTAACGTACAATCCAGCCACAGTAGTTCTTTCGGTCAGACATGATACTCTAAAAGTCAACGGAGAATGTGGTCATCTTGAAGAATATAGTCATATTGAAATTAGGTCATATTTTATTGCTTCAATTGTAGTACGCAGGATTATGTTCAGTATAAATCATTGAGTTTTTTTTTTTATTTCCAATCTGTTTACTTAGTGCTGTGTTGCACAGAAGATAAAGAATAGACGGAATCACACAAAACGGGAAACACATTCAGTGGAAAGCCAGCAGCTGCTGTCTGTGAAGCTGACAGGTTTTCTTCTGTGGGGGTGGTGGACGTCTTTGTCTCAAGCCTCGGTTCCCCATCTCAGCGTGTGCTCCTTTATGGACCGTAATAGTCATACGCCATTGAGATCGTCGTGACCCTGTCGTGAAAAAGATTCCTGTCACGACCGACCCGTGGCTGCCCCGTCATTCATTCCCGCCCTCCCTCCCTCTTGTTTTGTGTGTCGGGGCCGTGATGCACGCAGGGTGGGCCTCACGCACTTGTGACAGCTGCAAAGACGCCAGCACACACACACATTCCGTTTGCGGAAACCTTAGCAAAGCCCGCCTGCCTGCTCCTGCTGTCACTGCCGGGAGGGGTATGAGAGTGCGCGGGGGGGGAGAGAGAGAGAGAGAGAGGAAGAAAGAAGGGGAGGGAGGGGAAAGGGGAGCCGTGATGCAGACGGCAAATCACATGAGCTGGGATCTGTTTACAAACTGAGCAGCACTCCGCTCCATGATGAGGAACCTCGGCTGAAGAGCTGCCGATCCAGTGGAGGCGTCCGTTACAGGAGCTGGGCGGACGCTGGACATTTTTTCGCAGTTTCTCTCCATTCCGCCGTGTTTACCCCAAAATTTCGGAGCAGATGGTGATTACAGCAGAGGGGGAAAACATCCAATTAAATGATCACAGCCCGAGGACTAGTCTCAGTGATATGAATTAACAGGAATCTGAAATCGTATAATCTTTTGTTTTGCTGTTTGGGAAAGAAACACCTGTTTTTCGGCAAGCGAGGAATGCACGTGTGAAAATACAGATAAGACGAAGATCTGCAAGCAGCTGGAGGAGGTAGTCAAGGGTGAGGCTTGTAAAAATATTTTAATGGAAGACAAAGCAGTCACTATATCTGGGGTGTTGTTTAAGAAGCTCGTTAAACCAGGAATGCTTTCAGATTCCCTTATGATTGTAAATACCGGAGAAGGAATTATCATTGTCTGTATCTAAAAGGACAGAGTTGTTTTAAATTCTTAAATGCAAATGTCCCGTGAACTTTAAACCTGTGAGCGTATGTTCCTGTCGGCGAGCATTTGCGAGACCCTCCTGCTCCACACATCCTCGTTCTTCTCCCTTTATTGGCCAAGAAGATAAACAAAGGAAGCAAAACACCATTTTGATGACAGCCCTCCTGTTAGACGCATCAGATCGTCCTCGTAACTTCTTTTGTTTAAATTAAAAGCGAGCAGCTTCTTCATCCTGTGACATGTCACGCAGCCGCGGGAATTAGAGAAGCTCTAAATAATGTACATTTTTTTTTCGATCGTCAGCGCCAGGGAATAACCAAGTTCGGAGCTGCGGCGCATGAGGTGTTAACCGCAAAACTCCGGGATTGGCTGCTCCCCGTCATCCACAGTGGGCAGTCCGGACGGAGCCCAGAAAGCCGTCTAGCAGCCCGCTGGCTCAGCCTCCTCTCCAGCCCAGTCCTCCTCTCCCCCCTCACCGCCCCGTCCCTCGGGAGACGGTCACTGGTCTCCTTCTGCTGAATTTACTGTTGCTTTGGAGTCAGATTTCATGCACCTGCTCCAGTGGTGTAATGGTGAGTAAAATAAATAAATAAATTTGATGAAGCGGACCGACAACAAGCCAGAAGAGCCGATTCGGGTTGGTTTGCGCCTCTACTGTCGTGCTGAAAGGAGCGTCTGATTTCTGCTGGTTACTAATAACCAGTGATTCACTGGCATCCTCCTATCATAATGCGCCCGCCCCCACACCCTGCTCCCAGGAATATGCCCCCTTGACAACAGACGGCACCGACACAATCATTTCAAATTAGGTTACAGGGGATCGCAGGGCTTTTTCATATTAAGAAGTTCTCATCGCACGGACCTGCAGTAAGGCAACCCCTCTCGCCATTGTCTACGCCAATGGCGCATCTTCTCCGGAGCGGCGGCGTTAAATTGAGCAGCGAGGTCAGGGGGAGCCCCCCTCCCTCCTCATCCCCCGCCCCCCCTCACCGAATTTGCCGGAGCAGATGGCAGCACAGTGGATGTGAAGCTGCAGTCACGTGTGTTTATTTTGTCCGCGGCCGATTGCGTCGGTCACTTTGAGGGGCCGAGGGCGGCGCGGCTTCCATATGCTATAGATCATCCGTAAATATTTGCCCGCGGCGCCCTTATCGATAATGCCACCAAAGCTAAGTATTAAAATAATGCATTCATATTACCTGTCAAGACATTTCCTTTTTGGGGGGCGTATATAAAGATCCTCAGCTCGAATTAAACGGAAAGAAATTATGTCAATTTTTTTGGATCCATTTTAGTATAATTTTACTCAAATAATATTCTAGACTCTAAGAATGTTGCAGTATTGCTAAGATCAATATTACATGCAGGCCTGAACAAGGATGAAATATTGCAATAAAATAAACTACCGTTCTAAGAGTAATAACTTTTATCAGTAGGCTATTGCAGTGTGGTATGGCTTTTATTTTTATTGTTGCTAGCAGAGCGGTTTAGCGCGTCACGTGTGAAGTATTAGCACATTAATGCTCACTGTGTAAATACAGCGTTAAGTGCAGGAGAACGCTGAACACACAGCCTGCTCAGGCTGGTTCTATAGCAAGATGCTGACACTTACAAAACATATAGTCAATAATAAATAGTCAACATGCAGTGATATAGAAATACACAAATCCCTGTTTGTTGATATGACGTACTGCAAACCAAGGTTTCAGATGGATAAGGAGGGGACATTGAAAGCCAAGCAAAATGCTGCAATAGAACTCATGCCACACAATCTTGGTCAAGATAAGAACAAAGGCTGGTGGATTTTAGTACAGTAGTCTGGGAATTTGTGTTATGCTGTGATGTCAACAAATACTTTAAGATATAGCATCCAATTGAAGATTCACACACACACACACACACATATATATATATATATACAGGTTACTGCAATCTTACTGCATATAACATTTTCAGTTTATCTTTTTCTTTGTGGAATCCACTAAAAATATTATATGAGAGCCTTTTTTCTCATTTTTCTTTTCTATGTTTCAGAACAAACAATGATATTCTAAAATACAAAATAAGATGCCAGTCCTGTAGTAGAACTAGAGTAGAGCAGTGTTTCCTGCTAAAGCAATTAGAGCGATGTGTTGGTATGGGTACAGCTCAAGGAGGGTGCTGCAGTATCACTGCTCAGTACGAGATTACAGATCAGTGACACGCAGCTCAGCGAGGGCCAGTGGCACGCTGGTCTCAGCACGCCCTTAAAAGGAAATAATCGGCTTGATACGGCACGAAACGCCGCCACCGCTCGTCTGTAGCTAACGTAACAAGGACAGAACGTCGTGAAATTCCCCTGAACGCGCGGGCTTTTGCGTAGCTGAGCAACTATCCGCAGGGCTACGTTAATCTCTAAGTGAAGATGGGCTGAAGGGAAAAGATACATCAGATTCAGAAAAGACACGATGACCTCACTGCTTCATTGGTAGGAGAATGTCAGCGCAGGCGAGAGAGGGGTCAAAGGTCACCATGTACAGATTTCCTTTGTATTGATGATCTCATCAAAGAACAAACGTCAGCCATAGGAAACAAAACAAGAAAATGAACCTTGACCGTCACTCGAATAAACTCCCGCTCCAACGCACGGGCTTCTTCTGCCGAGTTAATTTCCCCGGTGATTACACCTTTAATGGTTTACCCTTTATACACCTCTCCCTTTCAAACAATGGTTTAGATGTGTTTACCCTGCCAGCCTGAAGGCTTCCGTTTTGTTTTGGTACATCCCGACCAGGACAGAACAAAGGATCTCAGTGATCATTGGGCCGTTAAAATTTCTTGCCTAAAAAAAAGCCATTGCTCGTGTAATAGGGTTATGGTGATAATGAACTTGCCCCAACCTCTTTCTAAGACCTGTTTCCATTTCTGTGAAGTGATTATATTACTTAAATAAAAATATATGTGCCAAGTAATTTTATTCACATCTTGTCATGACGTGTTGGGGTGTCATAGGGGGTGTGTATTTAACCTTATTCATCTGGCCTGTTACTACTTGAGCTGTCAAGCTGTCACTGTTCCCGATTGACGGTGCTGGTTACCGAAAGGGGCCGTTTGATTTTCAGCCAGATCGCGCTTTTTCCGTCGCTGCCAGGCATTTGAGGGGGGCACCCTGGAATAAAACAGCGAGGGACTCTCAAAATGTTCACGCCCTGTGGTGCCAAAACCCGTGTATCTGTGTGGCACACACCTTACTGGCCCGTGCTGTTTAGCGATGTAGTTAATGGTACAGACTCACAAGGTCACCGAGAGTGGCTGCTCAGTATCATCAGTGCGCGATTGTGACTCGAAGTACGCGTTTGTCTACATGAAAGTGTGAAGTTGAACCTCGCATGGAAATCTGTGTTAGCTTGGCACTGAAGTAACCTGACCTGTTTTGAAAAGATGGACTGATTTAGCCCACAGGGTGCCTGATCTCGGCTGGTTGGAAACATACACTCAGCCCGATTTTACCCTGTACTCCCAGGATGCCTGTGCAGTTTAGGATTAAAGACTTCGTTCAAGTCCTGTGACATGATGTCAGAAGATATCTACCACCTCCCGCTCAACGTCTACATCATTGTGCTAGGCATCGGACTTTTCATCTTCATGCTGAGCATGATCTTCTGCTGTTATCTGTTCAGGTACGACCCGACGACGGCCTCAAAGAGTCATTTGGGGGGCGGGAAGTGTTTACCGCAGCTAAAAAAGCTAAACCCAGCTTGTTGTTAACAGGCCTTTCAAGGTGGATGTTTGACAGCAATAATTAAGTACATTGACTCCAACTGGTCTGCTTTGAGTACATTAGCAGCAAACATCTCATTTTGTAAGTTAACAAAAACCTCAAACATCATTGGGAAATGATCTTTCGACGGCTTGAGGATCCTTTTTCCTGATAAGTACCTCACTCATATAATACCATCAATTGGGTAAAATAGCTGGTGCTTTTTAATGAAATACACACTCATCTAACACATTTTCGCATACCGCTAATAATTCTTTCCCTCAGAATTTTAGATTCTCAGTATCGCCTCTTCTATGACAGAGAGTAGAAATGGGTGTGTCTGGTGGCTAAACTGAATGAAACGATTTCTTCCATCAAAAGCCTGAATGACTACGATTAACTAATTAATAATTTATATACTAAGAGGTCAGCCTGATGGGTACAATCTTTCATCTATGTTTTCATTATCGTATTTTGTTCTTGTTTAGAATGTTTGTCCTTCATGGAAACTAATGATGAATATATTAGCAGTTGTTTGTTTTTATTTCCTGTAGAAGTACAATTCGTCTATGAATATTACACTCAACTAATGTTCACAGTGGCAAAATTAAGCTGAGTGTAGTTGCATTAACTTGTAATGTTAAACTGGATGTTTAAAAGAAAGAGGGGTAAATTTCCAATTAATTTGAAAGATCCTCTATGATCTATGCCTTCAGGGGGTATGGGGGGTGTATTTTGACATTTTACAGTATGTTTCTGTTTCGTTTTCTATTAAAGAAATTCGACCCACAGTTAAATCTCACTGGTGCCTGGTCAGCTTGATAATTTCACAATAACTAATAAAGAATTCTTGGTTAATAGTTAATAGTCAGCTGAAGATTTGGGCTACATAGCTGGATTCCTGGTGTTTTGAGGTGTGGCTGTAATCGATGCCGCCTTTCTCCGCAGGTTACGGCGACAGGGAACACGGGAGCAGTACGGTTATAACGAGGTAATGTGATACAGCGCCGGGCAGCCGCAGAGTGCGTAAGACTCAGCCTGGGGGTACAGAACCTGGGCACAGAACCTGGGCACAGACACCTTTACAGCTCATCCTTTTCACCACCAGTTCTCTCTCTGATCCAGAGGTGTCAGGTGTCACGCGGGTAGGGGACGTACCTGGATTTGGCGCTGGAATCAAGGATGACAAACAAGTGTATTATAAAGAGCTATGGGTCCCTTTTACTCACAGGCGCATTGTGTAATCCGTATTGATGCCAGGCGACTCGGAAAATGCCTTAATCAGTCACTGTGCTCAAAAGCCATAGCGGTCTCGCTGAACAATGGAACAACTTGTAGGATATAAATGATTCAAACGATACGTCATGCAACGCTAATGAACCCAGCTGCTATTTGTCTCAGATGGTGAGATATATATGGAGATGGGTGCGGAGAACCTCCATTATTAAATCCTCTCCCTACGTGTTGGGAGTTTAGCTCTCAGTTCGCGACCATTTCCTCAACATCATACCTCCCGTGCGGTGAAACAAACAAAATTACGCCGCTGCAAATCGACGCTTTGCTTTGTCGCACACAGGGTGTTACTCATTTTTACATATTATCAGAGGTGGAGATTTTGGGTACAGAAAGTACAAATCCAGACAAAGATTTACTCAGCTGGTTGGTTGAAACAAAATCTTGGTCTGGATTTTTAATCTCTGGATTTGAAATCTCCACCTCTGCATATTATTAACAAATAATAATATCACATATAAGAAATTTGACTAGACTAATGGATACAGTGGTTAGCACAGTTGCCTCACACCCCTAGGACCAGGGTTCGAGTATCCACCATGGCTCCATGTGCGTGGAGTTTGCATGTTCTCTCCATGCTGTTCGGGGGTTTTCCTCTGGGTGCTCCAGTCCCACCTCCCCCCCCCCCCACAGTCCCAAAACATGCTGAGGTTAATTAGCATTACCGAATCATCCCGACTCCAGAAAATGGACGTTACAGAAAATGGACGGATAAGAGAAAAACAAAGAACATTAATGATATATTAACCAGGCCTAATAAATGATTGTTAGCTTAAAAAAAAGGTTTACAGTATAAAATACTGCAGGTATTAACAATTTTTTTCCTTCGCAGGTGGTTTTAAAGGGAGCTGGGAAAAAACTGAGTCTTCTTGGAGTAAGTTTGTCGTTTCCACATAATTTTCGCGTCATTTTAAAGTGCATATCTACAGCTTATTCCAAAATAGCTGAGGGTGGGTGAAATTGACGTAAACCCACTAAAAATTTGTGACTGAGGCATTTCACAGCTGGTACAGGGAGTCGAGGCCCAGTGCTTGGAAATGGTCAAGATTATAAACACTTCTGCACATTCACCAGGGGGGAGATTTCCAGTCACTCTGAAGCCACTCCTTGCGCACAACGTGTGACTAACCCGTGTCCCGCTTTCTTGCCATTGCAGCAGACGTGTGCAGTCTGCTTGGAGGAGTTCAGGAGCAGAGACGAGCTCGGGGTGTGCCCATGCACACACGCATTTCACAAGAAGTAAGTCGCGAACGTTTGCAAAAACGGTCTTCACGCAAGCTTTGACTCTCCAGGGAAACATTTAATGCACCGTGAAGGTATCTTGGAGTCTAGGAGCCCTGTCTCGTACTATGACGGGATTCCTTCCTGAGTGGATCTTCTCCGTGTTCCTGGCACAGGTGCCTAGTGAAGTGGCTGGAGATCCGCAGCGTCTGCCCCATGTGCAACAAGCCCATCTGCCGGCTGCAGACCGACGCCCCCCAGGGCGCCGAGGGCCCCCAGGACCCCCAGGAGGTGTGACGGAAGAGGCAAAGGCCCGGAGACCAGCCCACGGACTACGAGCGGGAGCAGGTCCCTGGCTGGGGGAGTCAACAGACCCCCCACCCCGCCCACTGCCACCATTAAGAATATTTCCACTAAGTCAACGCGAGCCTGATATGGAGTCTATGTGCGGCACGTGTCTGACCTTTGACCTTACTACTCGACACTATCTGGAAGCGAGCAACATGCCAGAAGAGACGCCGTAGGAGGGCTGAGCGACTGGGTCGCGTTTGCCGCTCGGGGACAGACTGCGCGAGAATAAACATACACCAGCAAGCGACCCTGCCCAGTGCCAACGAAAGGGAATGGACGCCCCCCCCCCCATGCAGCGAACGACTCAGTTAAACCCCATAAATGACTACATAGAGTGAGTTAGACTAAGTTACCTCTTTTTAGTTATTTTGTATTGTTACTTTGTTTCAAATAAAAGTGTAATGTTTTGGTGGTACAAATCAATTTTTACTTTCCACTCCACCCAGTTATTAAGAATGACTGGTTTCTGAATAGTCCCCACTATATACAAATTATGAACGGCAGAATGCCCTTTGCTGATATTGGCAGGCTCCATTCACAAGTTACTTTTGCTCATTTGAATGGTCGTGAATTCCCCTCCACGGGCACTGCATGAATATCTGATCACGTTATATATGATCACATCACAAGACTGACACCAGGAAACAAGCTATGGATGTCTGATCCATCTTCAGTTTATAAATGTTATTAAAGACAACAGTGTATTTCGTGACATTTGGTTTTTTCCTTTTTTTTCCCGCAAAAAAAAAATTTGCATTAAAAAAAAGTATTGATTTTTAACCTTCAATACATTCTTATTCACGCTACATAATTTAGCTGAAAAGTACTAATATCACAGATGCTCAGAACTGAGGAAAAATCTTCAAAACGACCAAAGTGTCTTTTCAAGGAAAATCTATTAATAGACCGATAATGAGAGTCCATGTATTCAGGCTGAAGAATGTGTGGTCCACGCTTCTCTGAAGACAAAGACCGTTCGACAGGAGGCGGGACATTACATCCAAGCAGCCAATCACAACACAGCCCCAAAGCAGGAAGTGGGCCATGCTGCTGCTCTGTGGGACAAAACCTGCATGCTGGGAGGAGTCGGGAATTTGGGGCCAGGAGTGGTTCTCAGGCGCCCGTGGTTCTCAGGCGCCCGTGGTTCTCAGGCGCCCGTGGTTCTCAGGCGCCCGTGGTTCTCAGGCGCCCGTGGTTCTCAGGCGCCCGTCCCTAGCTGGCTGCCTCGGCTCCCTTGGCCTCCACGTACTGCAAGGCTTTCTCCTTCACGGCCTGCACGCTCTCCCCCGTCCCGCTCTTCTTTTCATACTCCAGGTACCTCTTGAAAAAGAACTTGATCCTCTTGACTGCCACACTCAGGTGGATCACGCGGTCAAACAGATCTCTGGAGAAGAAGGAAGAAGAAAAAAAAAAAGTCTAGAACACGCTGCCAGTCTCACTAGTGGACCCTGGAACTGAAACGGTTACTGTCGGAGGTATTTTGCAACACAGCTGACTGTAGGTCCTTTAGTACAGGGTGACTAACGGCCTGCTGGTGAAGCTTTTCCCGTCCAGACTTGCTAAACGATGGCTGATGAATCACTTGGCATGTTCCAGCACATGAATGCACACGGACTGCAGGGAAGTCCCTAGAAGTCCACAGACTATTTCATAAAATAAGAAGCCCGGCTTAATCAAAAATGCATGCTTATAGTGATGATCAAGTGAACAGAAATTATTACATAAAGGCAGCAATGACTCAACGGATTTAACAAGATGATAGATTGGAATAGCATGTGCGGAGGGGAGCCCTGAATATGACTGAAATCTGACTGCATGAGCTCCAGGAAAGGGCATGCAAACAGAAGGTCTACAGCGCTACTGCGCCAGATGGAGGGCCGCAAAGCCTCCAATGCAGGGCCGTCTCACCGGACTTCCTTCTGGGTGCCGTGCTTGATCATCAGGTCTATGTAGACAGACCAAAGATCCGTGCGCTTGGGGTAGCTCGTCAGGGTTCTGTCAAACATAGACTTAGCCCGCTCCACATCTCCGTGCAGGAACTCCAGCTGAGCAAACTTGACTATCAGGTCCACATCTGAGAAGGAAGAAATCACAGGCTTCCATTATGCAAGACAGGTAGTCAAATCCTGCGCTCAGTAAGCAGGGAAAGATGAGAACCGTAGGCGTATCATTACACCATGTAGCTGACAGACCCACTCAACCCTGCGACACCTAAAATAAAACTCTTCCAGCTATCAATAATATAGTAACAGGCTAAAGACGCGCCATTAGCCATCTCAGGAAGCACATGACAGGGGAACAACCTGGGCAGAATGCCAGTCCACTACAACAAGTATGCAAGTATGCAAGTACACATATACAGATGTCGAATTAGAATAATAAATTTAAGCATTAATCAGGTAGTTTTATTTTTAAATATCGGAACAACTGCACTGAGCAGGGTTTGAGACGACACAAACGAAATCTTACGCTCTTTGTCTGGGAGACTCCGGAGCGCCCTCTGGAGGACAGAGTGAGCAGCATCGTTCTGGCCCTGTCTGAGGAGGAATGTGCCGTAGCTCAGCCACACGGACCTGTCCTGGCGGAAGCGTTTCACCATGTTCTTGTACAGCGCCTCGGCCTCCTTTGGGAAACAGCGTGTGGTTTTTGTGCGAGCAGTGACCCAGGAAAGTCCTTCCCTCAACTCACACAACCAGGAGGAAATTATGCAGTTTCGCTTAAGTCCTACATGTCCCATAATTCACCTTGTGCTTGTCAGACTTGGCGTAGACGTCGGCCAGCTGCTGGTAGACGGCCAGCGGCTCGCAGTACTGCAGCGCCCTCTCGAACACCTTCTGCAGGCTCTCCCGCGAGCCGTACAGGTTCTCCAGGTTGAGAAGGGCAACCCACACGTTGAGTTTCTCCTGCTCCTCCCTGTAGGGGCGGGTGGAAGGACCGTGGAGGTTAACGATCGCAGCGGGGTGCGCGTAACATCAGACGAGCAGGGGGGCGGGCGGCTCGGGGGCGCCGACCTGAAGGAGATCGTCTTGAGGGCCCTCTCGCCCACGGCGCGCGCCTGCTCGATCTCCGTGGCCTGCAGGTGGAAGGCCATGTACTGCAGCCAGACCAGCGAGCTGTTCGGGGAGCTAAGCACCAGCCGCTCGAAGCTGCTGGCCGACTCGGGCCTCAGACCGGGGTCCATCAGCTCACTCTCCAGCTTGGAGAGCGCCCTCTCCGCCTGCTGCTTCTCTACCTCCTTGTCCTTACGGCTTTTCTTCTGGGGTCGTAGGTCAACGAGACGCCGAGGGAGATAACGTGGGGGAGGGAGCACAGAGAAGAGTGGGCGGGGGGGGGCAAGTTAGGATGACAGGGGGCCTAAAATATTTGGAACTTAATTGGATTGGTCTGGGTTGGTGGCCCAAAATCTCTACCAGTGGTCCTGGGGTTTGGAGGCCATGGAACCACTTGATGTACAGAGTACTCCTACCAACACAAAGGTTGCGGGTTCAAATCCCAGAGACCACACATTAATTATGACCCTTCCCTATATTGTAGGCCGCTTCGGATAAAAACGTCGGATAAATGAATCGCACAAAATACGGTGGCTGAGATTCAACGGGCCCCTGTTACCTGGGCCTGCTCATCCTCCTCATCGCTGCGGTCGGCTCCCTCCTGGCTGACGGCTGGTCTCAGAGCACTGAGGCCCAGATCCCAGGAGAAGCCACCTGCTACCTGGAGCCTCTGCTGGGCCGCCTTGACGGGCTGGGGGGCCTTCTTGGGCTGGGGGGGGTGAGCAGGGAGAGAGAGAGAGGCTAAGTTACAGCCAGGCATGAAACGGGGACTTTACAAAACACGGCGTGCTAAAGTCTGACCTTTTTTGGAGGAGCCTCTTCCTCGTCCTCATGGAAGTAGGCGTCCACCCCGCTGTCATCCTCCTCCGATTCCCCAGCCGTCTCCGTGGTCCCATCCTTCCCGTGTCTGTGAGGCTCCCCCTACAGGAAAGGGAGAGAGGTGACACGGTGACAATCGGGGAGTGCGCCGGGGACACGAAGCTGAGGACGGGCACACAGAGGGCACACGGCGACAATCGGGGACACAGAGGGCACACGGCGACAATCGGGGACACGCAGCTGAGGACGGGCACACAGAGGGCACACGGCGACAATCGGGGACACGCAGCTGAGGACGGGCACACAGAGGGCACGCGGTGACAATCGGGGACACGAAGCTGAGGACAGGCACACAGAGGGCACACGGTGCCCCTCACCAGCAGCCTCTTTCGTTTCTTTGAATCTTTTGTTTTGTTTTCCTGCCCTTTCTCTCTCAGTGGCAGAGCAAGGGATTCTGGGAGAATGTCTGGTTTTCCGGTGTTTTCTGGCAGCAGAGAAAGTTCAACCTGACCTTCTTTTTTGTTGACTCTACAAAACCAAAAGTACAACATTTATAACAAGAACAACAATAATAATAATACCACCAGGAAGACTGCACTGATGATACAAAGTATATCTGGTAGATTACATTATTACATTATACATGGATAACATTAGTAGATAATACAAAAATGCAGAAGTCATCTGACTAAATAAAAGCAGCTGTTTGTCTGTGACTGATGTTCCTGTTACACGAGCTGCAAATCTGACCTTACCTGAGCACCTTGGTGGTGTACAGGGCATGCAGAGGTATGTGCTTGGCAAATATATCCTTATCGGTCACATGATAGCTAGTCACATGCTCAAATCTGGCCAGTCCTGTGATAGTCCTGGATAACCTGCACAAAACAATCTGAATGTTACATATGGTAACAAAACAAACAGAAAAAAAACAAAACCAATTGATCCACCATCCGCCAGCTCTCCATCGTTCCCACATTAAGTGCCGAGCTGAATAAAACAACAAAAAAATAGCGTCAGGAATGACAGATGGGCTGGCGGACTATAGCTGCTCGCACCGGTGTGTGGCTGAGAAAGGCACCAATGCGGCCGATGAACAATGAGCAGCAGCCCACGGTTTTCTTCAGTCGAATCTGGGTGCAGATTCCCTCCAAGTCTCAATTTCCTTTCACACGTCGAGAAATAGACCATCTTCATTTAGACCACTTAAGATCATGCCATTCCGAAGCTCTCCCCCACCAAAAAGGGCCAGTTATTCTCACTTTGTTGTAGAGTACAGGGTTATAACTACCTTGGTCTTGAATTATAATCTATAAAAGACGTACCTTATGAAGACACCCTGGGCTCCAACATGCTTGACGTAACCGCGGACAAGCCTGCCCCTCTTAAGGTCACCGATTGATAAGATCTCTGGATCTTTCACAGGAACTGTGGTTTCAGGCTCCATCCTGCAGAACACAGAACAGTATCGACACAGAGACCTTCACATCTCCAGGTTTCCGGGCGCATTGAAGAGGTGCATCCGCTAATTCATGCTTTATCTGCTTAAGCGAGACCAAACTTTAAAGGCAACATAAGGCGGCTGGGCATTCTGCAAAGCCTGCGGCTTCATTCTGAATTCGCACGGTCATATTCAACACCTGGATGCACGGAGAGACAGCTGCAAATGGTCAGGCTCCTCTCCGAGGACGCAGCACCTGGGAATCCCAAACAACATGCCGACGTCAGTGTCCAGGAAGGAAACAGGAAGCGATTCCTGCCATCAGCTGACTTCCTGCATACAGGAAGCTGAGGACTAAGGGCGTAAGAATGACATCAGGGAATTTTTACTGTCGTTTGTACTTCTGTTCTTAGTATTGGTACTGGTCTTTGGCAATGGAAGATGACATAATATGGGTATGCGAGAAGAGAAGCCCATCTACTACACATATGCTGTTAAGGGCTCACAGACCAGTAGTTAGAGTATGGAATAGTCTTCCTGCTAGTGTAGCGCAAGCTAAAACCCTGGGTTCCTTTAAGTCAGAGCTAGATAAGATTTTAACGACTCTGAGCTATTAGTTAAGTTCTCCCCAAATGAGCTTGATGGGCCGAATTGCCCCCTCTCGTTTGTAAATTGCTTATGTTCTTATATTGAGAAATACCCCAAGGCTCTGAACAGGAAGTGGGCGGGGCAGCACTGACCTGACGATTTTGCCGACCCAATAGCCCTCCAGGGGCTTCGGCCTGTAGGAGTCGGCGAGGTCCACCACCGACACGTAGCCCGACCGGCCGAAGGGCAGCGATACGACCAGGCCGCTGGTCGCTAGCAGCTCCCGCACTCTTCCCAGAGTGACCGTCCCGGGGGCGAGTCTGTACACACCTGCGGATCGGGGGGGAGCGGAAGCATGCCGTTAAGGGCTCACAGACCAGGCACCAAAATATGGGGCCATTAACAGCACTGTCCCTCACAGAACGGCACAGAAAATATAATCACTAATGCAGGGTCACCGTCATAATGGTTCGGGAGGTGCATTAGCCGGACATTACCCGTAAGGGACAGAGAAAGCCGTTTCTTTGAGCTGTCCAGTCCGACCACTTTGGCGGGGAGAGCTTGGCCCATTTTAAACATCCTCTCTGGATATTTGGCCACCTGAATGGGGGAGAGAGGGATTACTGGACATAAAATAAAACTAAAAAAAGTGGTTCAACATACAGAGTAACGTATCCCTCTCCTACCGTCATGTATTTATCGTTAAAGGTCAGGGTTACTGTCAGCTTCAGATATATATGATATGCGGAGCTGAAGCTGAAATATCGTTCTCCTTGGTCAGAATGCAGGTGAGAATAAACAGAACATAAAAACTGAGATAGAGATAATATAAGCATGACAACATTAACACATTCATACTAAGGCACAGACAAAGAGATACAGCCAATCATCTGATTGGTGGGGAAAGATTGAAGAGACGATCTATTATATCAAAGGTTTAGCATGTACCCATCTACAGAGATCGGAAGTTAGTCTGAACAATGATTCCTAACTAGGGTGTCAGGAGGGACACTGCGAGGTACAACGGGGTTTGTACACTACCATTTCAATTAAGAGGATCTGGATTTCACTTTAGCACTGAGTTCTTGCTGTCTGCTGATTGTTCAGTCTCTTATAATCATGCATGTGTCACTAACGTTAATGTGAAACAGCTGGATGTGTCTTTCAAAGAAGGAAACAAACCAGTCAAAGCACAAGAAGAACTGAACCATTTACCCAAGAACAGGAGCCTTTCAGTTTTAAAGCGGTATGTAGAACCTGAAGTAGCTCAAAGTGTCCCCCCATGACATGGATCAGGTGGTCACCCTATTCCCGACACACATTTAAAAATGGGGTGAAGCGCCAGGAGAGCTGCTTACTTGGCGATCTAGGGTCATGGCCAGAAAGTCCACCGTCCCGCTAACGGAGGGGCTGAGGATCACCTTCAGCCGTTTCTTCTGAACGTCATACTGAAGACGAGAGACGACAGGCATAAGTAAGACATCCGGCGGAAACGTCAGGAGGAACGTCTCCCAGCAGTTCCCTGCTCGCACGCCACCTTAGACACGAAGCAGGTGACGTCCTGCCCGGCCTGGTAGGCCTTCAGTTTCTTGCCGGTCGTGACGTCCTCAAGATTGGCATCCTCTTTCAGCAAGCTACGACGGGATAAAAAAAAAATTGTGATTAGCTTTTCAAAAATAGTAAATGGTGATTATGTAATTAAAGCTTTATATTGTCACTAAGGCCAAAGTTTGTACGAATTAAAAATGAACAAGTCTAGACATTCACGCGCTTCACGAAGATCCTACCTTGGGAGTAACGTCAGTTCAAGTTCTGTGAACTTGGATTCTGGGTGGGAAATTGGCAGAGGCCTATTAAGAATATAAACATTAAATAATTAGGTGAAATACATAGATGTTAATCATGTAACCAGGTATTCTAAAGATGTTTTGTTGTTTGAGCAAGTTTGTTAGTCACTGAATAAAAATCCATCCATCCACCCACCCACCCCAAGGTCATGGAGGGCCCTGTAGCCAATCTCAGGCAGCGAAGGGCACACACAGACACAATCATACACTACAGACAAGTTACAGACACCGACTAGCTTAACTGCATGAATGGAGATGACTACGGTATTCCTGCGAGGATGGTAATAAAATGTACGGTCAGGGTAATGAAATTGCTTGTCTATGCGAATTCTTATATCTGCTATATCAATAATTAGTCCTTTTGTTCTGTCAAATGACTTCTCTCCCCAGCACCACCTAGTGGCAGGGTCAAGCGAGTGATTTAATAATTGAGATATTTAAAGGCAAACATGGAGATGTTTAATTTTACTCTGTACTGTTGGTGTGCTGGTGAACACGGGGACGGGGTGGAGATGGTTTAGATGTTCTCCACCCCCATCTGTCCCTGTGAATGACATCATCCCCATGCAGCTTTCTAGTGCGCGCACACAGATCGGGGATTCAAACCCGCGACGCTGCCAGGCACAGCGACATCCAGTGCATCACCGAAATTTAATTCCCACTCGTATTAATTACTCTCCGATGTTTGGCCGAGACGCTTAACACGTGTTTCCGGCACAGTTCCATATTTGATGCGATAAAGACGGGCACTGACTGACCACGGCGAGTATTTTGTTTCTCGGATGACTCACTTGTGATCGGAACACTCCCTCTCCCCAATCACCCTGACGGTGACCGTCTTGCCCTTCCTCAAGGAGGCTGTGGGGAAGCTGCATGCCTTTTTGACCGTCTCCTGGATCTGAGAGACATGGATGCTGCCGCGGACGTCGCCGGGCAGGCTGACGAACACACAGAGGGGCTTCACCGACTTGACCGTGCCGGTCAACACGTCGCCCCTCTTGTAGTTGTGCTTCCTTCTCACTGCCACACTCCCGGGAACGGCTCTCTTTTCCCTGCTGGGAGCGGACGCAGAGATGGACGTCCACGACACCAGCGGAAGCCCTCCGAGGTCTTCGCAGCGAGGCTCCTTGACGGTGACGTTCAGGGTCCGCCCCACGGCCATCTTCTCCGACTTGAAGCGGAACGTGTCGTTCAAATGAACCGTCGTGTGGATTATGGTCAGATGACCGCTGTCGCCCAATAAGACGACGGCAAAGTCTCGTTCCACGTACTGCACCGTAGCTGATAGCTTTGCACCTGCGTCAAGCTAAAAGGCAAAATTTGACAAAAAAAAAGATCCCATTTTCGCTCCATCACAATGTCGTTTTTCTAATCATGTGCTAAAATAAAAGCAAATAAATACGTCTTTCTAGTCGGATTCTTATTCCCCGAAGGGACTTGATGTTATGAGCTATGCAACACAAGAAGAAATGGGTCTGCTGGCCTGCAAACATGGTTTGGAAACTGTATTTTTAACATGCATACAATCAGGGATTCACTACTGGCCGCATTTTAACCTTAGTACCGCAAAAGTAGTACAAATTAGTCACAGAGGCTAAAATGCACAGTAATTTCTTGTCATAACACGGACTGTCTGTGGGTCCCCGAGGATCGGATCGGAAAACACTGCACCAAAGTACAAGTTGTAATTAGTATTGA
>JAODLC010000045.1:6382670-6395332 GCA_026781145.1 Hippopotamyrus pictus | reverse complement strand
CAACTTTAAAGTAATTCGTAAAAGCTGAAGTAGCTCATAGCGTCCCTCCTGACATGGATTAGGTGGTCACCCTAGTTCAGTCCCTTAATTTACTTTATTTTGTGCCTTCAAATGCAAGCATCCAGTCATTAAAGTAAAATCATCAGTCATTATATGAACGAAATAACCAGAAAATTTAAGATCTGAGATTTAAACCTTAAACCGGGTCCAGATGGTTATCCACCTACTATCCTCAGACCACATCCCTCAGACCAAGCAAACCATCACCAGTGACCTCAATCACAACTACAGATAATCTCAGCCCACCTTCTTCCTCTTCCCCAACAGCTGTGGAGCAAGAGAGACAAAGATCTTCGATGCACAGGGGTCCACGTGGAGTATAACGGCTGTCACTTTCTGCCCCGAGGTCAATGTCACACCTACAGCAAAAAATAACCATCAAGCACCAAATTCATAAAAATCAAACTATTGTAGCTCCGTGCTGGAAGGGTCTCCCACCAACTGCAGATACATTCCTTGAAAAGCACTTGTCGAATATAGACACTGATCTCACCGCTCAGATGGTCCGGAGTTGCGACTATGCTGACTCCGCTTAGTCCTTCTCTCACGAATGTGGCACTTTTGTCGCCGCTCACTGCGTCAACAGCCAGCTTCAGCTTCTGCCCTACTGCTAAAGGGCGAAGGTACTGGAGAAGCTCAGGATCTAACAGGAGAAGCAGGTAGGAGACAGAATATTTACCCAGTGGCTGTAACACCATCAATAAATACCATTACAAGTAGGAGGCTGGAAATTTTCGAGATCCGAGTTACTGGCAACACATCATACTGACACAGATAACCGGTTCTTTGTCTCTGTGCATTTTGACCTATCAGATGGTGGTGATGCAACCAGCTTGGTTCAGTCACGCTTTCGACTAGTAGCAGGTCCACGTCACCGTGGTTACGGCTCAGGTAAGGCTTGCATAATTCGCATTGGAAAACGGTCTCTTTGCGGTTCCGCTCGGATCCAGCAGTGGAAAAGCGCCAGTCTCACCCTTGGCAGTCACCAGTTCTGCCACGGCGTTCCTCTCCTGCAGGCCCTGAACAAGCCTTCTCCAGGAATCTCCTTCTTCAAAGCAGACTTCCGACACTTTTAGGGAGAGGAGGAACCTGCGTTTCTCCTTGTCCATGTCGGTGACCTTGGCAGCCACCGTCTGGCCTTTCTGGAAGAAGCTCTCGGTGTTGCTGACAAACTTATCACTCATAGCCTACAGAAACAGCATGAACACACCATCAGTGAACAGTTAACCTACACTGCTATGGCTGTACAGTGTTGTGAAGGTCTTTAATTCCTATAGTCACTTCATTCAGTTAATGCATAAGTGGAAAGTTTCTCTGAATCTCCCCACAGAAGTGTTTCTAAACATCTCAAAGAGACTGCAGAGTGCGGCTAGCTACATGGCAACACCTACATTTTAAGAAAAGGTGGCCTTTTAAATAATCAAAGATAAGTGATACAATCCATTGAAAGACAGACCCTTTGTGCACATAGCAAAAATACTCAGCCGGCACCTGCGCGGACGCTAAAGACCCCATTTCCGAAATTTACCGGAAATGTTTTCAGCACCAAATACGAACACGTCACCACCTCACCCTGAGTTCCCGCCGAATCAGTACGCAACTCAGGGTCTTCTGAAAAATTTGATCATGACTTTTAAAAACACCGTTAAGACTACGGTCACGGCTTACGTTACGTTACGTTACGACACTTAAGCTAGCGGCTGGTGGTACACTCACGGACTTGGGCGCCAGGCCCACGAGGCCGTAGGGGAACTCCACGAACACCCCGTACGGCATGACGTCCTTGATCCAGCCCACGAGCTGCATCCCCACCTGGATGTCGGAGAACTCTTTGGCTACCAGGCCGTCTGTGATGGCGGCTTTCACGAGGGGCTTCTGGGTTAGAATCTTTCGAAGACGGTTAGGGAAACATCCTGACGGTGAGCATAAAGCCCAGTATGGCTCATCCGGGGCTAAAGCATGAATCTACGCTGACCTACACATGCTAAATTATTTACAGAAAAAGCCACGAGAGACAGTGCCAAGCAAAGGATACGGTGTTGGATTTGTTGGTCCCGAGGCTAACCGTGTCGGAGAGGGTCTCTCCCTCTTTCAGAGCCCCCCAAAACAGAGAGCAGTTGGACATGTGATCAGACAGATGGCCTATGGGAAGGAAAGCAGGGGCATCTTCGGGGAGGATGGACACCTCCAGGCCTTCGAGGTGCTTCCTCAACACCTTGGCCTCCACTTCCTGCCGTTTGGCAAAAAAAGCACCGAGAATCAATCACACGTCCAACCTCTCAGGCGAGATTCATCCCAGCGCCATTTTCTTAGGACTATGAAAGGTTACATACTCATAGGTGCATATTATCTAAAGCACAGTTTCCCAGTCCGGTCCTCGGGGACCGACCCACAGCCGGACCACGTTTTTGCTCCCTCCGAGCTCCTGGTAGGTGCAAAAACACGGACTGTCTGTGGGTCCCCGAGGATCGGATCGGAAAACACTGCACCAAAGTACAAGTTGTAATTAGTATTGAGACAAATCACAAAAATATTAAGTTAAAAATAAATATATAAATAAAAATCCCCAACACTTTTCCTAGTGAAGGTAGTTAAAATAACATTAAAAAGCCAAATAATATGCAGTCTAAAATGAAAAATTCTTGTGAAAAAGTAAAAAAAAAAAATAAAAATCACCATCTAGCGCATACTACCGCTTGGTACTGAACGGCAGCTGCTAACAGCTTCAGGTACCCGTACAGATGTGTCCTTGCGTACCTTTCCAGTTTCAAAGCTGAACCTCTGGGCGGCCTGGCTCTCCTTATCCGCCACGGCCCTGAAGGACAGCAGCAGTTTCTCCTGAGCGGCATCACAGGACAGCACCTTCGCTTTGACGACCTGCAACGAGAACCCCACCAAAAGGCGGGACATGCTCCGCTCAGACCAACCCCGAGCTAAACAAGCGACGGTACGGAAGGGGCACCCCCACCACCGGCCACAGACCTGGCCGACGTAGAAAAGGCTCTGCGGGACAGACACCCGCTCCCTGCTCAGTTCCCCGACGGGAACCAGCCCCTTCACGTCCCCGAAGAAGCGGACGATGCAGCCGAAGTTCTGCACGCTGACGATCCAGCCGTGGGACACCTGGCCGACTCGGACGTCGGAGTAGCTGCTGATCGGGGGCAGGGTAGAGCTCAGCAGGGCCTTCTTCCGTGTCAAAAGCAGCTTCTGGGAAACGCGGTCCACTGACAGCACCTGCGCAACACAACCAACTGTGAGCTTCATTGGGAAAGACCACGACCATCCATCCGCCAAATGTTTATACTGGCCAGGATTAGGGCGGCACGATATCACATCACGATATGTGAGATTTCTGCGAGTTTTATGAAACAGCGAGATGAAATTAGCTGAAATAAACTATAACCAAATAGAACTTATCTACCAGTATTGTGTGTAATTAAGTCGTGTCAGACACAAAGCAGTAGCAACAAATACGATATGATTATGGCGCATGCGCACGTCGTGATGACGAGGCTGAAACGAAACATCATGCAGACCTGGTCAGGATCAAAGGTTTCATGAAATGCAGCCACAAAAAAATTACAAAAAGTTTATTTTAAAAAACAAAAACACATAATATGAAATCATTCATTTCTAGGGCTGAACTCTCTTCCGGTGATTTGGGGGAAAGGCTTTGGGTCTTACGATACGCTCTGCAGGGTAACCCCCCAGGGAGGACAGCTGCATTCCTGACATACGTTTAACCCTAACCCTCCCATTTCTTATCACCATTCAGGAGTTTACGCTTATTTCTTAGACGCATCAATAAGCAGACTGACCCGGCACTTGACTTTGCTTCCCACTTTGTACACCTTCTCCGGGTTCTTGAGCACTACATCGGCCAGGTGAATCCTGGGCACCATCCCTTTGATGTAGTCCGTCAACTCCACGATGACCCCAAAGGTCAGCAGGGAGGACACCGTGCCCTGGGAGGGGGGGTTTGCAGCAGGGAATGACAACCTGGGACTGGAACTCCGACGTTACATATATGCAAAGAGACTTCACACACCTCTACCAACTGCCCAGGTTGGAAATCCTGATATCCGAGGAACTTTGCATCTACGATGGCCCTACAAAGCAGAAGAAATTCCAATTAGGCACATAACATATTTCTAACCATAGTTAGAATTTCATAACTAAAAAAAACTGGATACAGGCTATTTCTCATCTAAGAATTAATAACACAAGATAATGCGAGGGGCCAAGACTTAGAAACTTGAAAGGGATCAGAGAGGCAGTCGACTGTGCCAGCTGCCCACCTGCGCAGTGTGGCTATATGCATCTGCTCCAGGGGGCTGAAATCCAGAATCCTGCAGGTGTGAGACGACCTGGCCATGACCTGGTCAGAGGTGAAGGTCTCACCAATGTCCTTCAGGTGCTGCTTCTAAAACATCACATATCAAGGGAGGAGGGTTACAGACTCCGACCAATCACTAAATGGCTAGCATGTTGTCATAATCTCCCAAGAGGGTATTTCATTCCTTGATTGGAACTGATAAACATTACGCACAAACCTTGCTCGCTTACCTGCGAAATAACATTACTGCATGGCACGTTGGAGAGCAGCTGTCTGGTAAGGCTCTCATTTTAAAGCCCTTTCAGACGTGTACTCCCCCCACCAGAACTTTTCTAGACTTTGCCAACAGGGGCCATATGTATGAACACAAAATGTCTGAATCAGTCGTAGGCGACATTAAACAGACTTTACCCTGCTAGGTCCCTAGTAGAAAGTCTGGGAGAATTCTGATTGACCCCCATGTGTGAATGGACCAGGAAACGGTCTAGAGAATTCACCGTGAGCGAGTAGGTATGTTGATGATGTTTCTATCATGCAACGGGCGTGAAAACAGAAGAATACACAGACAGAAAATTATGTCAGTACAAACAATTTACGATCAAGTTATATACCAAGTACATGACCACGATATAATCCGAACTAAGGCGCAGGTGGAACAGCAAACATCTCCGATGTGCTGTAAACAAAACAGCGCGATTTCCAGTGTGCTTTTCCCATCATGCCCTGCTTCCTGCATGCTTCCACCCCTTGTCTGAACCAACTGGAGTGTTTCCAGTGGGTGCGAACGCATCTGACATAGACAATCTCCAGTTATGTCCCACCTCTGAAAGAGCAAATCTACCAAATGCGTGGACCTGATTCTCCAGATGAAACCCGGAGTTCATGCGTGGGGGGAAAAAAAGCTTTAAAGTCTAACAATATATTTCCCAATCATTCATGCTAATGTCATTTTTCTAGTTTCAGAGCAAGACTATAGCAGGAGCTTAAGACTCTCATACACATAAGGAGAGCCAGGTCCCCCAGAAGTTTAGCTTTGAAACTGGAATGGTACAGAAGGACACATCTGTACGTGGGGGGGACAGCAACTCACGTGCACGAAGGCCGCCATCTTCTCAGGCAGCTCCAAAACGGCCCCAGAGGTTGGATGTAAGGACGTCATCCTGCAGTCCTCAAAGACCTCGCCGATGAGGTCGCTGGTGACGGGCTCCAACAGCGGGCCTGGGCTGAGGAGATGCTCGCGTAGGGACAGCCCAATGGACCGAGAGGAGGGCTCGACGTACAGCACGCGGGCCTTCAACTGCAAGGCAAGGCAAGTTTATTTATGTATTCAGAGGCAAGGCAATTCAAAGTGTGTTACAAAGGCAGAAGGATACATTTCAATGAGATATTGAAATCACTTAAAAACAAAAGATATCCCAAACTGCAGACAAAGCACGTTACAGCAACAAAAGGGTCCTAAAAGAGAGAAGGGGGTGTGTTTCTTGGTTGGGGGGGGGCTTACAGTCTCTCCAGGGCTGTAGCTGGAGGCTTTGTCGCGATCCATGTGCAGGAAGTCCACCGTGCCAGAGAAGGAGAGGAACTCCAGAAACAGCCCGTGTTTGCCCACCTAAACGACAGGGAAAGGCTCACCTCAGACGCGGGGAAGACTAACACTAATCCACAGAGAACACGTGAACGATATAAAGAAACAAACAAGGAGATATCAAATACTTCTGAAAACCACATGAATTTTTTACGTGTGCACTGAAACCCCAACAAACTGGATTCAATATAGGGACAATTTCGGGACCACCTGGAACAATTATGCGCGTGAGCAGAACAGGGGAGAAGCAACAGTAACGACGACGAGGAATGACCCAGGCCACGTACCTTCTGGACCTGCGCTTTGACCATCAGCCCCGGGAGAAGATTCCGGAGAGTCCAGCCGTGCTGGGTCTCGGCACAGGACTGGGTGACGGCGGAGGAGGTGGTGGCCAGCAGGACAATGCGGCCCTCGTTCTTAACCTCCTTTAGGACGCAGTCCACATGCTGGCCCACCTTGAACCCTTTGCCAAAAACACAGAGTGTATAGTAGAAGAGAGTAGATGAACATTCTCATCAGATTACCAAATGTCCTTCTCACGTCACTGAAAGATATTATGCACTGCAAACATGATCGTAGCCAAACCTACGCAAGTAGCCAATCCAAGAAAATGAACATTCCCTCGAACATCGATTTATGCATGAGATTAAATTTTACTACCATTAATACAGAAAACAGCCACACATACATGTGGCTAATTGAACTTATTAGACGTAGGTTAACATGTCGTATCTGTACTTACCCCCCTGTTTCGTACTGCCTTTCACCCCCTTTCCCTTTGGCAAGAAAGCTTTGGTTCCACTCACACCAATGTCAATGAGAAAACCGTGATCCTCAATGCTCTCCACGCATCCGCTGAGCGTCTACGACCAGGAGCAGGGCTCATTAGCACAGAAACGAACTAGGAGGGTTTCCAGCTACAGAAAGTATTACATACAGCCCCCATCTCCACCTTTTTCATTACATGTGTGGTAAAGATACCAAGATGGCAGATCCCCTGATCAATAGAAATACTGTAATCGACAAGTTTCCATTGGTCTACGGCCAAATTTTCTCAGCGGGTACTTGAAAGCACGCCAGCAGAAATGAGGAACCTGACACTGTCTGCCGCAGACTCACCATTCCAGCTTTTAGGGATTCGGGGGTGAATCCTTTGTTCACCTCCTTTGGGTTAACAGATAGCCTGACGCTCGTATGTCCCTTCTGAGTGGCTTCCAGACCAGACACAACGCACCGAAGCAACTTTCCCGGAGGAAGAAGGCTGGGCAGTGAGGATATCTCCTGCAGAAAATCCAAAATAAGTGTGCGGTTGGGTTCTGTATTGTAATTTTACATTATAAAACAGCACAGCAAAGCAAGTGCAGTCCTCACCTCCAGGCTGTCTTCCATCTCCAGCTGACTGCTAAGCATCTTTGTAAAGGATGCTGAGATGTTGCCCACAGGAAGGAATCCTTTCAGACCATCTGGAAGACTGACAGTCACCTGGAAGTCAGTGGCCTCTTTCACGCATCCCAAAAATAAAGTTCCGACTTTGATGTTCTGAAAACGCAAGATTAGAAAGATGTAATTTCATCCACTTCCTTCGTGACACAAGGAAACGGGGTCTCGAAGCATACAGAAGTTGTAAACGATTATTTTCAATGCGCAGGTTTCATACACTTGCCTTAAAACTGAGGATATCTGTGGCTTCTGCTGTGTTGAGCTTTAGCGAGCTCTCTTTGCCGCTCCTTTGCTTCTTCGCACCCTTTGTGTCGCCTTTGGTCGACTTTCGTTTTTTTACTTCTGGCTCACATATCTGTGAGGAACAACGCAGTCATTTAGCCTTCAGACAGAAAATGGCGGCGAGCAGCTTAATACCACGGACATAAAGGCCACTGAGTTCTCATCTCAAACGTCATGTTAGCTGTCAGGAATGTATTCAACCAGTCATACTTCAGTGTATTCAGCTGTATTAGTTAATAAACTGCAACAGAAACTAAGTGTAAGCTATGCAAATGTCTTGGCATAGATAAAAAGTTGTGGCAACTTGAATATAAGGGAAAGCATATGAAAACTAGCCTTCACCATCATCCGCCTAAAGATAATTGAAAATGCATTTCAAAGACGCCTAGATTTTGAAAAAAATCTGTGCTTCATAAGTAACATTGCAAGCACTTGCAAAAAGTGAGGCCTCAGTAACCGAGGATGACGTAAGGAAAGTGTAACTACATACAAGAAGATGCGATTGAAAGACATGACAAATGGCACTGTTTATGCATGTCATTTTCTTCATCAATTAACCAGCTACAAGCGCAAGCTAAAGCTAAAGCTAAAGCATATTCCTAAGCAAGCGAATAAGATGATGTATCAGGTTTTTTTCTTTATTTCAACTGATATAGTGACGCTCTTTTCATAAACCTACCTGGAATAAGTTATCCACTTCAATGCGCTCGACAGTTGATTTACTTCCACCGGTCTTCTTTGAAGTCCCCCCGCGTGGGAAATCCTCTTCTAACGATGCCATGTTACACTTTTTGGGTTGGAAAAAAAATCAGGGATATTATCGTATTAGCAATAATGAGAACTAAAATGCAGTTTACAGCAGTCATGTATGTACGATTTGTGATCGCAATACTGGATATCTGACTGGACACTTGATTTGCAGATTTTGGTTACAACTTAACCAATTTTTTCGTTTGAAATATAATTCATATAGAAACTTACGCTATCCTGACACTAAACGTAACATGGTTGCTAAATCAGATCAATGATTTGATGCACAATACTAAATACTATTGATATTCAAGTTGAAACTCTGAAAAAGACCAGAGTAATGCAGTAATTCAATAAACCATAACCGAAACGTCCATGACAAAATGTTCTACAATCATAAATAATTTCAAGACATGAAATCTGTATACAGCTGTCGAGAAAAATAAACATACTACGTACCTTCACCTTCCACCCGCAAAACGCACATTGAAATTAAAAATCCACACGTGCGTGCCCCGGAAGTAACTAAACAGCATAAACGGCGCCGCCTAGCGTAATGAAGAAAAAAAAAAACAACCAATCAGATGTTCCTTCCTCAAGGGGCGGAATAATTCGGTTGCCGGCTTCCTATTTACAACGGAAGCGCAGGTCTGTAACCAATAAAAAGGAATTATTCAAATGATTGGCATCACCTTTCCTTAGGCTTAGGGCATAACTGTTGATTGACGTTTATTTTAACCAATAGATTAACAGAATACTTTTCCTATTCGCCTATCACATATCATGCAAATTAGTCATGTCACAAAAGGCGGGACTTCCTCTTCACAGTTTCCTTAACCGTTTTATGAAGGACATACTGTCAGGCTGAAGAGGAGATCGACTAGTAGGTATGGATTCATTTATTTTGTGGAGGTTTGACAAGCATACTTCTTCTGCATATATTTATTTGCGTTTTGTAGTGTTCATTTTTTATTTATTGACTGCAGTAAATCGGACGATGTGTGGATTTATCTTGTCTCACTGATTACATAGCATCCAGCTAGCCAATTGGCTAATCACGGTGCAAAACGGTGATCATACTGGTTGTTTTGGTAATGTGTGAAAAATAAGCTATAGTAAGGCGTTTATGACATCCTCAATTCGTGTAAAACTGCAACGAACTCGCTGACCATGGCTATCTCGTTAGCTAGCTATAAGAGCTGCACCTTTGCTAACAGGGCCTTTCACGTCTATGTCATGTTTCTGCAGTGGTTGGTTAATGTCATAGATACAATAGTATATATTTTTTACATAAATGAACAAATGGTATGCAGTTTCAGTTCATTTTTAAAGAAAAAATATTTATGAGATGAGTTTTTTACGTTACTTCTTATGTCGTTTATACTACAGAGGCCGTATTCACCATGGCAGGACACGATGCTGGATCTCAACACCAGTTTACTGGTTTCTCAAAGTACTTCAATTCATATACCCTCCAGGGAAGGAAAAATGTAAGTTTTCTGTTTACTCCCTATATTTATTAAAATATACACATTAGATACAAATGTCTGCTTTGCTCCATGGAATGTTTTACATGTGCAATAACGTGGATAAGGCTGAAACCTTTGTGTTCTACCTTCTCTCCTACAGCTATTTTCTGTGTAGTAAATAATTGCTTTCATTGCATGTTTTAGTGTGTCCTGGCTACATATGCGGGGATTGCTGCAATTTTCCTCTACTTTAAACTGAAGCCTAAGAAACAGAAGCAAATTGCAGAAAAGTAAATATTGGTAAGTAATTGTAGATAAGTGAGCAATTCCCTCTTGCATGTGTAACGTTGTTTTTTTCTGAATTACTCTTTCAGAATGGCATGGTTCTTTAGTTTAGTTAAGATGTGCAATTCTTGGATCGGTGTTAATCATTTAAACCCCCCCCCCCTTCCTTTTCACAGGTTGACCTGTCTGTGCTCTGTTGTATAGAGCAAGGTGAGGGTGACTGGATGTATGGCTTTGATCTCTTCAGTTGCAGAATAAATTGATACCCAACATAAAAAATGTCTTTATTTACATCACATCCCTCTTTCAGGGCTATACACACTTTCACAAACTTGGCAAAATAGATTAAAAATGGCTATGAACAGAAGTCATTGAAAAGAGGAGTATCTTAAAAGTAAATCAGAATGTGGAGGAAAAAGAGTAAATTCAAACCACTTGTGGGGTGGCTTGCCATTTTCTTTTTAAGACTGAATGTAAGTTTTTACACTGTATCTTCAAGTCTGGGGATTATAAGTACCTGCATCCAGACGTATATCGAGGTGTTTGAAATGTAGATGAATGACAGACGTTGATCTTGTCGTATATGTTCCGCAGGAGACCCTGGGAGTTCTCGGGTAAATGGGCATGACCAGTTGTGGCTGTAAAATTCTCAGTTTCTATGTCCTCATACTTTGACGGAGTCCCACAATCGCACTGAATTATCCATGGAACCTGTTGACATTGGTATTAAAGCATATTACATCTAAAAAAGGTAAATTTGTGGCATTTGTATTCAGGTTGTAAAATGAGTATTCAATTGGAGTTGAGACAAACCCTCTCCATCCCAGCTCAAAAGTGTACTTTTTTCTTTCTTCAATAAGCATCATGACCAAGAACATAAAGGACCAGACACACTAAACAATACAGTAATAAAATATCTAATAACATAAAGGGTGGAAATAAGGTAGAGCTGTTGTTTATATGGCATAATACAATTACAATGCAATTGTTCTGTGGTGTATACAATGAGAATCATGTTCTTGGTGGGTTTCCCCTTTAAGTGATAAATCCCCTTAATGCAACATGGAAGATTCGTGCAGCTTCCTTACCTGTCGGGACTGAAGCTTACTCCATATACAGGGCCACTGTGTCCATATCACGTCTTAGACTCGCTTGCCGTCTTTTTGTCCATTATCCTTTCCAGTCATCATCAGTCTTTGTCAGTCAAGCTCAAATCTAGTAAAAATACAGCATCAGTGAGCAGCTGACCAAATCAAAATTCAAACGATTGATTCACAGTATCAGCAGATATTTGTGGAAAGGCTGATCTTAAACAGGTTATGCATGGTGAATGATTATTTGTTGCCTTCAGCCTTGTGTAACAGACCTATTGCACCTCACTGGTGCTGTTTGTTGACCGTGGCCTTAACCCACCTGCAGCTGACCTGACAGAGCGCAGTATCTTGGGTGTGACACTCCACACACGGTGGAATCTGCAGAGCTGTCAGACTAGAATCAACTGTGAAATCAACAGCAGTCACACCCTGCGAATAAAAAGAGGGCATTTTGAGAAAATGTACTCCATAAACAGTCTTACTGTTTCTACACTCTGTCTCATTCTCATTGTTTTTACATAAGTTGTTTTGCTTACATTGTCATAAAAAAGCTCCATATATTTTTTTCCCTTTTACCTCGTCCGCACTGAGAAATGAGTAAAAGCAGATGAACGGCAAGCTCTCAGGCCCAGAGAGTACAAATCCAGACCAGGATTTTGTTTCAACCAACCAGTTGAGTACTCTGTGACTGTGACTCTTTATACTCAAATAGTTGGTTGAAACAAAATCCTGGTCTGGATTTGTACTCTCTGGACCTGAGATCTCCACCTCTGCTCAGGACCCTGTCTGAGTCCTTCAGCTTCAGAAAAGGAATTCTAAAAGACAAGCAAGGAGTTCAGCAGCACATCATTAATACCACATCACATGGACTTCAGTTTCCTCATTCTCATTGTCAAGGGGAACCTCAATATCAGGCTCCCTGAGCAGCTCTTGGAACACCTGTCACGCTGCCTTCCTGTCAGTATGGAGTTTCCTTAATCTGCTCGATCACTCTTCCCAGAAAACATAAACTAAACTGACACCATCTACCAATGGCGGAGCTGTAAGTACATTTTTTCTGTTTTGGCTGCCCTGGTAACCCATCTGGATTCTCCTGTAGAGGTGCTCCTGGATGGTGTTCCAAACCTGTTTTGTTGCTCTTGAAGGTGCCTCTTCAGCAATTGGTAGGAATCTCTGGAGATTATTTTTCTTGGGGAGCTACAGATGTCGTGGTTTTTCCTTCTCCGCCAAATCAGAAGTCAGAAGCCGCTGGTGTAGGTCCAAACTCAGTCATTATTGCAACAACGAAGTTACAATCAAGGCTGGACACAAAAGGTGTGTCCAATACTGTTTTACACCAATTTTTATACATTTTCTCATTGAGT
>JAODLC010000045.1:6336847-6363009 GCA_026781145.1 Hippopotamyrus pictus | reverse complement strand
GTGTGTGTGTGTGTGTGTGTGTGTGTGTGTGTGTGTGTGTGTGTGTGTGTGTGTGTGTGTGTCTGTGTGTGTGTGTGCGCGTGTGCATACTGTATACTGAAATGGGGTTCCCTGGTGAGAGAAACAGGGACTCAAAGCCGGACTCAGAAGAAAGGGTTTATTTCATTTTTAATAGACTAGACTTAAAAATGTTTTTAAAGCAGAGGTTGGAATAGAGTGCAGACGAGAGCATAACAAAAATATGGTCATTTCTCCAATTTTGTAAATGTAAAAAGAGGGTGTGCTTTTTGCTGCCTGGGATCCCTCAACAAACATCTTATTGGCTAGGTGTTCTTTAAACTAATGCTGATCATTAAAGTCGTAAAAACAATAGCAGGCTTCAGTGATCAAATTGGTGATTGGTCGTGTCCAGACAGAGAGGAGCCCAGCCAGCTGAGCAGATGTGTACGATCCCACATGCAGCCCTTGGCAAAGGCAGGCTCCCGGTCGTATTAGGCTCCGTCACATCCTACCCAGCCCTGCCTGCTAACAGATATTTACTGTAGCTTTCTTCTCTCCCCTGGCTTTTATGCTGTTAGAGCTGGGGAAGTTTCTAGAAGCAAATGGATTTTCTTTCTGTGTTTCATTTGCGGCTTAGCTTTTTTTTTTTTTTTTTTTGTCGGGAAATGTCAGGAGACCAGCCCGAGCAGCAGATGCCCTCTGTCGCCGCCGAAGAGTCCCTCCTGATGGCGCTATTTATAACCCAGCAAGGGGCGGGCGGGGTGCCATCCCCAAGCACCGCTGTGCCGTTGCCCCGTGCGTCCCTGCGCCTAACATCAGTCACGGTCTCATTTTTGGGCATTCGGATCATCACAGGCTCAGCGTCCTGCTGAATGGAGTGGAGGCTCCCAGCCAGACGGGTAAACTGGGAGCTGAGTGCAGGTTCACGCGCTGTACGGTCTTCAGAGACAAGCAGCCCTGTGGCTCTGCTCAGCATCACCAGTTTAACCATGATTACGGGGCACACACTTCTCAGAGAGAATGCTTTGTTGTGTCTTGCCGCAGTAATTTGGGGTTAAAGAGAAAAGTAAAGCCAGAGTTCAGAAAATGGCGGGGGAGTCTTTGATTGTTCTCCTGAGAGATGTCATGTTCATCCCTTAATTCTGGCTCCTCCTCCCCCCGTTGTTTGGGTTTTAAACACCACCCCCCCCCCCCCGTTCATGTGCACATTTGGCACCTGGGACACAAGGACGCCAAGGCCCTCCCCAGGGAGCCTCTTCGACTCTGTATGTGGCACAAGGGGGCTTCCCGGCGCCTCAGCCGCCCCAGTTAATTAGCATGAACCGACACCCCCTCCGCCCCCCCCTCCCCGATGCTCATTTTTCGCTGAACACCGGAAGACGGATACCGGCCTGGTTCTGTCAGGGGACCCTGGGCTCTGGCCCCATTCCTCTCTCTCATCATCGTCTTCGCCTTTGTGATGCGTTTCGGAGGGAAATGGTTGTCAGAATCACCAACCAGTTCCACATTAGTCACTGACTTTGTCTTCTGTCATACATGGTATGATCATTGCAGGAACTATTAGATATTTCCTGTGCATAAATGATGATAAATTTGGCCTTTTCTCTTTTCATAGGGAAACTCAGCAGGGTTTGAATCTTCTCTCCCTGGAATGTCTGCTTCTGTATCCCCTGCATTACACCACCTCAGACTCAGCCGCACTCACTGTCCTTTACCTTCCTCCAGGATGGACTTCTCGTGCTGCATTTTGGACTCGTGCAGCCTCCCCAGAGATGAGTAGGGGAGGGCAGATCGCGGAGGGTCCCTCATCGCTTGGACGCAGGGGGTGTGTCATCTCATCGTAACATCGACCGTGCCGGACGATGCCTTTTCGCGTTCCTGATTACTGTGCCTTCTGGGAGGGTTAGACTGCAGTAATGTTCTCTAAACGCCCGCAAGGCTGAATTTTGAAACATCAATGAAATGTCCCCCATCCCCAGGAACAGGACACCTTTCTCTGCTCACAGGGTTACGAACAGTAGATCCCAGTGTGCTGTATCCAAATAAATACAGATATGAAAATGCTTACATCAAGGGCTAAATGTTTTTGCATGGCATGTGCTCTTGCTAGTATTTCTGAATGAAATTTATAGGAAAACAGAATAGTCTGTCTTTCAGAAAGACTGACTGATGATATTGTAATTAGCAGGCACATTTGCTAGAATTTAACCATCTGTTTTTTTACACAGTGGTTCTAGAAAATGGTTCATATTTGTAAATATTATCTTTGAAAAATAATAAGTATGCATTTTATCCACTGTGAGAATTTATTCTGTCCTTCAGGATATCTTGAGTCAGGGTCATGTGTCTGAATCCTGGCAATGAATCATTAGGACAACAGTTCAGGGTTCCTTCTGTCGTACTAAACACTTGTATCGGGGACCTTTAGCAGTCCACTTTGTTCAGGGATCTGTCAGTCCTCATGGAAAGAAAACAATATGCAAAGTCTCACGTGCCACTTGATTTCAGTCTAAAGAGGCTTTTTGAGGACATGAATTCTACACTAAAAAAAATTTATGTAAGAGGCATTTTACTTATACTGACTTGTGAGCTTCCTGTAGAAGAATGTTTAGTTTTCTGAGTAACATCAATTCTGTAACAATGTGCGAGGGATATTTGCCGCTTGTTAACGAATACGCCGGCTGCCTGCTTGCGCACACGGGATTGGCCGGCCTTAGCAGACATAGAGTTCCTCTGGCTGAGAATCGAACCAGCGGCGCTGTCTCCCTCAACTGTCTGCCTGTCAGATCCACTGAGCTTCATGACGCTCTACCCCCCCGGTCGGGGGCGCAACTTAAAAGGCGGCCTGACCCTTTGGAAAGTCGGCGGCGGTATCCAGGGCGACACTCTGCGCTTTAATTAACCCGTTACTTTCAAGCAGTGTGACACTTCCACCTCTTAGTGTGTTTAATTGTGCACTGCAGTTGTGTATCGTGCTTGAAATCGTTTCCAGGTTTACGCAAAACAGAAACTGCAGCTTTACTGATGTGCTCACTCGCCGTCGATTGCATTATATGTCTTGGGGTTTGTTCACTGTTGTTCGTTTACTCCTGAGTGTCTCTAACGAATCAGCCCTGTCACAGGTGCTGGCCAGCAAGCCGCGGAAGCCACATGAACTGATCGCAGTGACAACAGATAGCTTTGGTAGCATTGTGTTGATGTACTGCTCTTAATTTATTGTTTTTTTTTTTTTTTTTTTAAAGTTAATGCTATACATGTTAATATAGAAAATGCTGCATTTGATTGCCTTCTAAAATTTGCTGAATCAGAATGTGTGTCTTGCCTGTTGTTTGCTGATTTTAATAAAAAGCAAGACATGCAAAATGAAATGGAGAGTTCATGGGGGGCCTGTCACCTGGGAGGGTCTCTTTGCTGAGAGCGTCTGTGTCTTTGTCATCTAATCTCAATAGCAGGAAGCTAGTGACTTCTTTCAGCTTAAGCTTTCGCTTTTGCCCCATCGTATGACTGACTTAGGCTATGCAGAAAGTCGATATCAGACTAATCTGACATCATGCACTTTGGGTAGGTAGAGCTTTAATTAATGTAGACAAGAAAGTTGACTCTTTGCCAACTGGCATAATTATCACTGGGGCAGTTTCTCCTTATGAACTGGAGACTCTTAATCGGAGGGGATCTGACCCAAATCCTCTGCTCACATGTCATCTCATTACACACAGGGTTTGTGATGATGGTTATATCACCAGTCCACATCTCACTCACTACCTGGGATGCTTATTGCTGAGCATGTGCCAGGCCACATGTAATAATCTACTGTGTTTTAATGGATATTCTTCTGTATTCTTCCCAACTATGGAATACAAGCTGTCCTTGGATTAAGAACATCTGACTTACGGACAACTCCTATTTAAGAATGGACTGTCATAAAGCCTATTATATTAAAAATTATAGTTAATTACAATGGTTTATAATGACGAACGCACACATTACTTTATGATGCTCGTGAAAACAACAAGCGATTCGTCATCTTGAGGTACAGTACAGTACCATATGTAGTCACTTTTACTACTGCATAGTTATTATTGTTATTATGTACTGTACTGTATAATTATTTTTCCTACAACTTAACGACAGAGTTCGGGAACTGGGGACTGCTTGTACACAAAGAATTTTTTTTATTTATTTGAGACGAGAAGCACAGAGGGGCTCAGATGCAGCTTGTCGAGTTTTTAGGGAGCGGCTCTCCCTTTGCCGTCAGCGGGCGGCACTGCAGGGGTATAAATTTTTGACGATATGCGGCATGTGTGACAATCTGCACGGTCGCTGAGGCCTCTGAGTCCTGCTGCTGCTGGAGTACCAGGTACTACTTTCTGTTTTTTGTTTTTTTTCCTGTGCTTTTCTTGCCAGGAGACCAGAAAGGATCTGGGCAAAGGGTGGGCAAAGGCCGGTCATTCAGTATATTGTTTTAATCCAAAAGTGTCAAAGCAAAATTTAAGGAAATCTGATTTAAGCAAAAAAAAGCACAACACATTTCTTAAATAAGACAGTGTAGATTTAGTGTAATTAGACCATTAATCTGACCAGTTAAACTTATTGTAATAACTATTTTCTTGTTAATATCATGAATTTCTATAGAGGCTGGCATCCAGAAGAACCACTCACGGGTGTAGTGGGGAATTCTGAGCCCCCTCTGCACCTTCTGCATTCTGTCAAATGGGGAGGGGGGTCCCTAGACCCAAAATGCTATAGGGCAAAAGTAGCATTCTATTGCTAATACAGACCTTTAAGCTTAAGTGTTTTAATAACACAAGCTGGGCAAAGGCTCCAGTTATGAGGCCTAAATGAATTGTTAAATAGCTAAACATGAGTAAGTCGTCCAGAGATTAGACAGAGATCCCAGTTAGCACAACATCAATGACAACTTCTCCAGGAATGGTAATGGGACAGAACCGATCTGTTCACACGGGGCGGGGGATGTCCCTGCACTGTACATGCTGGATGCTGATGTTGCAGATTTACAGTAATTATTTTAATTTCCTTTTGTAATTCGCTGTCTTTGCCTCAGGATGGGACATCGGTAGGGTGACCTGACTGACGTGTGACACTCAGAGCGGGAAGTTCGGTATATTGCTCGATTTTTTTTCTCAGTAATACAGCTGTTTTACTGGGAGACCGGAAATTAATAGCCGTCATCCCCACACGCTGCTCTGTCATCAAAGATGCGACTTGCACATGAGGCTCGCATCAGGATTCCAGTGTCCGGCCGCTCCTGCACTGGGGGCTGCCTTGATGCAGCCAGGGAGGAGGTGTAGCAGGGTGCCGGCTGGTTACGCTATGCGCCCCCCCCTTCCTTAAAAGGAATATACAAATAAAGTAATCGAATATGATAGAATTAGAATAGAGTACAAAAATACTGTATTGGACACCCCAGTAAGCACCGCTGGACCAGTACTGAGGAGGAGGAAGCTACAGAACAGCTGCCCAGACCAGGCAATCCCTCAAAACTCAGCAGGCACACAAACAGGAGACCGGCGGGGGGTCAGTATGAAGGGGCAGCTAACAGTCACTCCTGAACGGGGCACAAAGCTGGTGGCAAAATATTTAGAGCTGTTATTGCAGCAAAAGGTGACCCTACCAATTACTAATGTGCAGGGCTTAAATACTAAAAGTATTCAAGCAGCATTCTCCAGTTTTTGATTTTCTTTAAAAAGATTTGCTGACAGCGAATTGATTTTGACTTTGAAGGTCTACTGTGAGAGACGATAATTCAGCACTAAAAATTCTGACAGGAAACTGTGTGTATATCATTTGTAACCCAGAAAAGTCTGATCATCTTAAGAGCAGTTTTATACTTCTCCAAAGCACTGATTTTAGTGATAAGTTGATTAACATTTTGTTATGTCTGTCTTAAAACTTTGGTCCCCATAATATGACAAAAAGGGTAAATTGAGTTTTATAAAAAATCTGACTGCAATCAAAAAATGCCAAAAGCCTTGTATTTAGTTTTGGTTACTTATGGTTAAGGATAGGGCTGGGTAGGGGTTAAGGTTGTTATTGTTATGTTATGAGTACAGGTCTGTGTGTGTGTGTGTGTGTGTGTGTGTGTGTGTGTTTGTGTGTGTATCACTGTAAACCAACCTGAATAAAAGGTTCTGAGAAAATGGACAGATGGATGCAAATATTTTCTTTTCAATATATTTGGGTATCCTTTTAAATTACTATAAAGGACTGGATTTTCTTTAAACTGAGCCTTTTATTTATTTACCTGTCAAACACTGTCTAAGCATGGCATACGTTTGTAAGGTTGTTGGTGTTTGCCCTTCCAAAAGCTGAATGCACATTAAGGTCAATCGTTTTAAATTGGATTGGCTAAACCCATTTTATAAGACGATTTGTATTTCTAAATGTTAATGTAGATTTTAAAAAGCACCTTATTTTTGGTTCAAATTGATTGGACTCTGAAGGGCTTCTACATTACCTTGGCGCCAAAGCAAATAATCTCAGATTAACAGGTTGACGACAAGCTGTCTCTTATTACATTACACCTTTGTGACTGCAAGTGAAATTAAAGGTGAAAATAATCAGACATCGAAGCACATTTTTTTTTATTGGTATGTGCCATACAGCAGTAAGGAACAGAGGAAAATTGTTTATCTAGATTCAGAAACAACTGGTCTTGCCATTTAAGAAGACTAATTCTAGAAAGAGATACAGCACATCAGTACTCAAACCATACACTGCACATACACAACTGCCAAACTCAACAAGCTGGTGTCGTTAAGGCATTTTGACAACCTACAGCATTCTCTCCTTTTCTGTGGGTAACACTTAGGAAATTTTTGCTAAACATTTAATGAACCCTTGATGCACATGCGTTCTGCCAAAGGGCACCCATGCCACTTGCATTCATACAATCATCAGCAAACTTAGTCACCTGTGCCTCGCTGTGCTTGGAACAAATTCGATTAAGGGCCCCTGACCTCATCAACCAGCATTTTATAGTTAAGCAGACAACACAGAAGAATGATGGACATCCACCAGTTTCCCTCAAAATATTAGCGGAGTGACTGCATTGAAGGGGCATCTGACAACTAAATGTTGTCCTTATATTTGTATATTTTTTTTCCACGTCCCCCCACTAAAGGCTTAGAAATGATTGAAAGCTCTATAGAAACTCAAACAGTTGACACACATCAGACCAAGTAAAGTTGTGCCTGAAATATTAATTTCAAATTAGTTGGACAATCACTTAACTCTGAGACATTGGATGAGATAAATTCCATCTCACAGTAACACATTTGTCTCATTCATGCAAGTGGTCAAACACACAACACGATCTGATACAGTCAAGCTAACAGTCACAGCTGATTAAATCGAGGCCCTGTTCTGTGGTATTCTAGCTCATATATTTTGTATTGCTAAGGCAGGGTAGCACAGTATAGATTTCTTAAGAAGTATTCCAGGCATCCTTAAGGATATTTAATGTCTTTGTGCACATAGTTAAGAGCCGTGGTCTATCAACCTATGAATTTTGTGCTGAATGTTTTGTAAACCAAAACCCTGCTTGACTAAAGTGTACACTGGGTAACTCTATAGATGAGATTGACTAGTGCAGATGTTCTTAGCACATTTAATCAACGAGCACAGCTGAAATGATATTACTCTGAAACAGAGACTCTCTGAATATGAAACTTCAATAATCATCTTCATCGTAGAAGCTGATTGCAGGAATGCACCACCCTACTTACTGAAATGCACCCTACTTACTGAAATGCTAAACATAATTTCCAACATTCGGCCACACTTTTGAGCCTTGAAGTTGCTTGGAGATATGCTACAATGAACATAGAAATGCAGGAAATGGAGAAGACTTCATTTTCTACCCTATGGTCAGGAAGACACAGTCAGTGACAGTGGCCTAATGACACACCATGCAAACATGAAAAATACACCATGCAACTAACTCTTGAATTCGATAACTTATTTTTCTAAGTTCAAGTAAAGAGATGCATTAATATATCAAGAGCAATCTTGGAGAGGAATTTTTCTTTTTCATTTTAGGTAGAAGCCATTTGGACGGTAAAATTTCAGTGCAGAGTAGATGCCTACCTGCAGATGATCGTTGGCTACACTGATCGTTGCCGATTCATTGGCTACACTGTCTTTGAAATGGTTTTAATACACTCCATTTGGGTACTTCTAATAAAATGTGCTAGATGCCCTACTTTGGAACACCAAAGGTTGATCATTGTCCATCACTAATGATTCAACAACATTAGTTCTCGATTAGTTCTTTTAAGCCAGCATTTAGATATTATTCATGCTGTATACATGAATTATTAAAACAAGGTCTGAAAAAGACAAATGCTTATTTTCAGTCATACCAGTATTTGCAGAATTAGAAATGCTTGATAGAATATATATTGTAGATCTGAAATGTCTGTGATTTCTGGTGAACTTACACACCCACACACCGTCTGGAATGTGTCGAGAATGATTTACGTCCTGTGGCAGTGCACTAATACTTAAATCCATAATGGTGTCTGTATTGTACGTGTGGTTTTAAAGTGCCGTTTGAAATTTCTGGAGCGATGTTTCTGGAAACTCACATTGTAAGGTGTTCATAGTGCAGTGTCACAAGGGTTGTGTGGTGGATTCCTCTCTGAGACCACTCCATTACAGAAAGGGGGGAGGGGGTTTAGTTTTTCTGGTTGGTGGAGTTGATGCTAATGGACTCGTTCTTCTCCACCTTCTTGGTGGGGGAGGTCTCCTCAACGATCTCCTCGAATGTGTGGGTGCTCGTCTTGCTGGCTTTGGCCTGAGGCTCCTCCTCCTTTTCTTCCTTCTTTCCGACCTTGGAGGTGCTGGTGTAGATGCGGGCCTGGTACCCGTAGCTCAAGCTGGGGCTGGGGTTGGGGATGGCAAAGGATATCCCCGAGCTGATGCGAGTTTCCTCTCCCTCCAGCAGTTTCCTGTGAAGGGAAGACAAAAAAGAGGACTTCAATCTGCCCCCCTACACGGGCTGGCGTGGAGAACTGACTCACTGATGGACTTTGGCTTTGACCACAGTTTATACCTTGCTTTCAGCAAGCAGACCCACTCTTTCTTTTCCTATTAAGTGAGCATGCCCGGGGGGTCTGGGCAGCCAGCTGACCTTGGACCCCCAGAGATTTTCTTTCTCTCCACTTAGGAGTTTTTTTGTTCCCCTCCTCTGTTGTCATCTGGCTTTCTTTTTCTTTCTTTCTTTCTCTTCCCCTTTCCCTGTTCTTGAATTATTGTGCACAAATGATGCAGGAATGTATTACACCCATATATAGCACCCTTGAGTCGACTCTGCTGTGAAAGACGCTATATATAAAAATAAATTTAATTTGAAGTGCTAGGAGGGAAGGTCAGTCCTATTTGTCTTATTGTCACGTGTCAGTGAAGAGAGCTGTTGTTTATTTTAATGCTAAATTACTATGGTACTCTAATAACATATTAAAGCAAAAACACTCAATCTAAAAATTATTCTGTGAGAAGTGAGAATTTAAACAGTAAACAGCCATACTGTGAATGATAATTACAATACTATTTTTACTGGGTCATAGTTAATGTAGCAAATAGAAATTAAAATTGCCTAAAACTGAGACTCTCAATTGATTTTCCTTCCCAATCAGTCAATGAGAATGATGCTCTACCTATAGGCTGCAATCTCAATGTCCAGGGCCATCTTGACGTTCAGCAGGTCCTGGTACTCTCTCAGGTGACGTGCCATCTCGCTCTTGGTGGCCCTGAGCTCATTCTCCAGCTGGTTGATTGTGTCCTGGTCACCGAATATAAAGAATGTTGCAATAACGTGTGCAATAACATGTGCAATAACATGTGCAATAACATGTGGTGCATGGATTACAGCATCTGTGGCACATTCAGCCAAGTTCAGGAATCACAGCCTCCTTGTCACCCCTCACTTCTGAGTTTGCAGAGATTTATAAGAAAACGGCACATAATGAACCCATAACGACTGACTGACAACTGTTTCCCATTAAAGGCTACTTGCTATATTTATCTATCAGAATTTCAAAGAGTACTGAGCTTCACATAATTTTAGTAGTCTGTTCAAGCTATACAAATCGTGGCACTCTTTCCCCAACGTCCAACCATGAGCTGACATGGTCATTTGGCATTCAGTTACAAAGACAGATTTAGAGTAAAGCCCTTAAGTCAGTAGTTACTGCCAGTCTGTGACCTTGAGTAACCTTGAACATAATTTTCTTCATCTGGCTTGCGTGGGGCGCCTTCCAGTGCGCTGTGAGACTGTTTCAGCACCATGGACAGAACGCGCCACCTGCGTTTGCGGCCGCATAACTACATAAAAGTGGAATATTCAGTTTCTATAAGCCTATTAATCAGCTCGTGAATTCCACATTAAGTTAAATCCGAGCTCACGTTTTTTTTTTTTTTGTTATGTAATGCAATCTCAAAATAATCGTTTGTTTGGATAAAATTAGCCTCCGTGTGTGCAATTATTTACATCAGGTTTTTAGATATTAACTTTTATTTATAACAGTTCCGTTTATCTTTTACCATGTGTATATTCCATTTACAACCAATACATTTTAAGTACTGCCTATTATTCGGGTAAACTGGAATGTCATACATATAATCTAATACCAAATTATTTTTAATGGTATCCTACCTGAAATCCAACAATTTCCGTATCATGCCTGTCTTCCATTTCCCGGATCTGCCTCTCCAATGACTCGTTGGTTCCTCTGAGGCTTTCGATTTCGATAGTCTTGGACTGTAGTTGTCGCCTAAATTCGTTGATCTCTTCTCTACTTGCCCGGATCGCCTCATTGCTTCGGTTTGCTTGTTCACTTAGATCAGCAAACTTGGACTTGTACCAGTCTTCGGCCGACTGCAGATTCTTGGCTGCCAGAGTTTCGTACTGGCCACGGATCTCTTTCAGCGCAGACGTGAGATCAGGCTTTGCAACCTCCATTTCAACAGAGACCTGGGACGCCTGGATCATATTCATTAGCTCAGCCACCTCTTCGTCGTGAACCTTCCTCATGAACGATATCTCATCCAGTAGAGACTCCACTCTCTTCTCCAGGTCCAGTCGGACGATGGTTGCATCGTCCACGTCCTTCTTGTAAGTTTTCAGCATCTGCTCTACATCCTCTCGTACCCTTATTTCATCTTCATACTTGGATCGGAGTTTCTCCAAATCGTCCTCAATGTTTTCACGTTCAATCAAAATCTGCGACTTCTCTCCATTCAACAGCTCCACCTGGGAACGGAGCTCTCGGATCTCCTGCTGGTATAAGTCTGCAAGTCGGGACGGCTCGCTTTGCCGCTGTCGCAGCGCCACCAGCTCGGTCTCCAGCACTTTATTCTGCTGCTCAAGATTGCGCACCTTCTCGATGAACATTGCGAAGCGGTCATTGAGCCCCTGCATCTGTTCTTTCTCATTCGTTCGGATAATTTTAAACTCATTGTTGAGAACTGAACTCTGGGTCAAATCAAGGCTTTCGGTTAGCACGGGCGAATAAGAAGATCGCCCTGCTCTTTTGTAGGAGCTCAAAGAAGAGGAGCGGGTCAGAGACTGAGACCTAAAGCCACTAGATGAGAAAGAACTTCGGGAGGAAGGGGCACTGCCCAGCCGCGGAGGAGAGGCAGCATAGCGTGGGGAGTCCCCGAAAATCTTTCGGTAGGAGGAGGAAGAGTACAGCTCTGATCCGTAACTCATCCTGGCGACCAAGGACTAGGAGAGAGAGAGCAGAACACCCCTCGCATCTTCTTTATATAGCAGGACCGTGCCAATCAATAATTAACGTGGTCCAATGCGAACTTTAAGACCGTCACGTTGCAGATCTTTAGCGATTATTCAAACATAATTTAAATATAACAGCTGGTTTAAAATTATTGTCATACCAAGACGCATTTTATGTTATGAAACCCCCTTTTCCAAACTGGAAAAAAAAATCGCCGCGTAAAATATTCCTTCAAATTAGTTAACAGGATTTTGGAAATGGAACTGTCCGTTTTGGCGCAGTGCTGATGTCAGCAAGAAATATACTTCACTCTTTGTTGTAACAGCCCATGTCACGTTTAAAAATACCAATTATATGTTTACTTTTAGACATGATTTTTCCTCTTTACACAACTACGTACAAAAATATTACATACTACAAATACTACAAAAATCGCGTGCGTGCATTGGGTTACCAATCGTATGAAGGGCTTTACCTTTAATTTATATTTTCATGGTAAACTTATCTTCTGTTTCACTTCAACATTTTCTTACATATTATAATTGGTTTATTGATTCATTTTGCGATTGTATAAATATATACTTCTCGATATATACTAAATTGTATGGCAGCAGCCACTTAATATAAATGCTTTATAAGATTTGTTATATAAACACAAACATAATCACAGAATACGTGGTTTGTTTTATTTGTCTTTATATGAGCCTGTTATTCTTATAAAGTAAGCCTTCCCAATTTAGGTTGTGCGTGCAAATAGTCCGCGTCAAAAGAAGAGGGGTATACTGCCCTCTGCTGACGTGTTGCTTTTGGGTACTAGCATATTAAAAAAAATAGTTATGACCATGACGTCAGAAGGGAGTGACATTTTAAAACGGTATACGTATCATTGTGCAACTTACTGATTAAAGAATACATTGCAGAATCAAAACAATAGGCCTAACTAAACATTTGTAGCTTTGCCCTATATATGGGTGAGGTAGGTAGCAAGTAACATTATTAACAATGCGCCAATAGTCCACCTGTTTTCTGCGCTTTATTTCTCAACTACAGTATTCCGTTTCTTACGGAAACACCCGATTCATACTTCGCTTAACAGAAATTAGCCGATGTTTGAAAGTTGCACAGGAGGATGTAGCAAGTAGGCTAACAAAAACTACCACTAGATGTCTCATTTTTTTGGGTACTGCAATAAATGTTTGAGTCTTTCCACAAATGATCCACTTATCCTAGTTAAGGTAGCGGGATAATATTAGCTATTAAACACAAAGACAAATGGATTTTTTTTTCATATGGGTTCAGTGGCAGCACGCCACTCTCTGAAATGGGTGTGAGAAAACTTATGATTTTTTTTTTAAATCCATCAATTTTATACTCTTTTTCCGGCATATGACTTTCTCTACTTCGTACATGCTTCTTTCGTGTCTTTCTGACCACTATCTGCGGACCTTTGGCCCTGAACTATGCGCAGCGAATTTCCAACGTGTCACTTGGACTCGTGAACGAGCTCCGAAGCGCAGGCGCATCTCTCTTGCCGCCCCATAGGGACCGTACCGCACTAGGGCGCATGCGTATTTTCGCGAGCGCTGCGGAGCACTGAGGTAGGGTTCTTGAATCTTGTGCCCTTCGTTTTCGTTAATGAAACTAGCGGGTGGGTCGTGTTTTTCCTCATTTTTATTATTAATAGTTGAAAAGCTGAGGTTCTGTGGGCCACATTCGAATGACACGTTTCCCTAAATCGTATACATGAAAATAGACCGTTGCCTGAATGTGCAGCGAGGCATCGGTAAGCAAGCAAACCGGCCTGTGCGGAGAGCTGACTGGCTGATCGCTGGATTTTTTATCTCCAGTGTTAAACTCAGCAAGGGGGGTAATAAGTGTCTTTTTTCCCAGTAAAGGGAGGATTGTTATACGTTAAAAACCTTTCGAGTAGTGGGGTGGACGGCTGCCGGCTAGTGGTAGCACCTCAGCCAACGAAACTGAGAGAAAATGTTAACATAAAGCTGTCAAATAGCTCTTAGCTCAAGTACATCGGAGTTTCAGAGGACAAAGAAAAATGGCTAACTGCCGTTTTGCCGCTGGATGATGTGCATAACTGGATGTTAATTGCTGACAATTACCTGTATATTTGTCTTGAAGGGGTCTTCGGACACTTGGGTGACTTTATTACCGCTATATCAGGGATGACGTAACCGACAGCCGCATCTCATCGCCCCTATTTACCTGTTTACTTATCTCGCTCTAACCAGCTGTTGTCGGTCGGGTTTGACAGGCCGTGATTTATATATACCGGTTTATCCAGAGCTACACATATTTTGCTCTGGTTTTATGCCTTACTGACGGTAATGAAGTGATTTAACTTTTGTTTTTGAAAGTCTTATGTAGACGTTAACGGCACTGTCGGGCTGCCTGCGTTAGTAGTGATGTGTATAGCGTCAGCTGTGGCTGCCTCTGGAAATGATGTGTGGGTTTTACTGGAGACCCGTTAAAGATTCCGTCCTGGACTGGGATTATTGCAGCTGGTCGTGATGGGCAGACTAGATGATGATCCCTCCTGGGGAGATGTGCACGTCGTAGATGGGGGAGGGAGGTGGGGGTCTGAAAGTAGAATAAATGATTCTCGTTCTCTCTGTGAACGTGAATGCAAATGCGGTTAAACGTGCTGTTTTATTTGTGTGAGTAAAAGCGAAAAGAGGTGTATATGTCCAAGGACAAGTGCTAATTAATTATGCCTTATCTGCGATACTGGGGAACAAATTTAAAGGTATCTACTTTTACGGTAACTCACATCCTAGTCGTTGTCTTTTTGACTTCAGGCGTAAACGTTTTCTACGTTTGAGCACGTTGTCTTGCAACACTTCATTTCTCAACCGAGCACACAAGTGTGTCTAAGCGGTTTATCTTGCTGTGTCATTTACTGCGAGGACACATCGCTCCGGGTTGGATGATAGGAAGGTTTTTTAATGATGGGTGAAAATAGAAGATTTTGCAGGGCACAAGGGTCTGACAGAAGAAAATAAACATTAACTAAACATCTTTGTGTCAGTTATCTGTAGTTGTTAGGGCAAAGGTGAAATTCAGCAGCCAATCAGTAATAAAGACAAACATCTACAGTTTCTTGGTTTCAAAATATGTTGAGTGGGTTGTTTTTTTTTCCTTTTCTCTCTGCTTCAGCACTGATGGCATCACCATGCTTACTGTTTTGTCACTGTCTGTCTCAGTGTGAGAGAAGATGGCACCCTTCATCGCGTCATTAAGTAGTCCTGATTTAATTTGCTCAATCAGAAAGGTCACTGTGGCTCTCACTTTCCTTACGGGAGCCTCTATGACTTTGGCACCAGCTTGTGTGAATTATTCCACTGGAATGGCTGACAGGTTAGCTGCCCTCTTGCTTCCCAGTGACTCTGCTGGTGTTAATGGAGATGAATGAGGCATGCTAGGCACTGTGTATTGCTCTTCCTCTTGTAAGATGAACATCCATTGGAAAAGTACCATTTTGGCTCTGGGAATGTGCTTTGTCAGGCTTAGCTGGGAGATTTTGAGGCTAAATATAGGATCATTTTTGGAGTACCTTTCGTCATATTTTCTGGTAGTTGGCCATCTATAAGCCACGTTAAAGCCCATCCATATGGCCTGGTTTTACGAAGGCAACTGTAGCTCAGGTTAAAGAATTAAAGATCAGTGTTATGCACCATACACACTTTAATTGTGTGATCTATTAGAAATATATCTAGTGTATGAATGTCCCATTTTGTTCAATATGTATTTGTTATACCATTCTAGATGTTTGACTCTTGTTTCAGTTTTGCTTCATTTGTACTTATTTGCTATTTAAGTGTTGAAAAACTACATTGTGAATGTAATCATTGAGTCTAATAATGGGGAAAGTCCATCTGTTGAATTTTATGTTTTTGTTGCCTTTTTAGAACGCTACATTTTGAGGCACTAAAAATGACGACATCATGGAGTGACCGTCTACAGAACTATGCCGACCTTCCAGCCAACATGGATGGACTTGCTATGAAGAAGTATCGCCGAGAAGCCTACCACAGGTATAATGTTTTTGGGATAGCTGAAACTTCAAGGGCTGGCTTGCAAAGGGACTTCACATAATCCATGGCTGTTTTAGATGTTTTTTATGGCGTTATTGTGTGGTTGTTTTGCTTGTCTGAATTGCTGATTGATTAGGGCCTTTCTGTGAATAAAATTATTTTGGATTTTTTTAGGAAATGATGGTTCAAAAAAACCTGGTCTCTTGTTTTTATAGCTATGGAATATTCTCCCTACTGTTGTATTTTACCATTGTATTAATATATTTTTTCTGGACAGCCAATTCATGGAACAGTGGTAGAGCTTTTTTAGGTTTTGTTTTTATTCTAGGAAGAATATCTTCTTCATTAAAGCATCATTGTCAATAAGACTCTTTGTGGTTTTTGTGTGAATTTAAACATACCACGTGTTTACATTTCATGTTACTGTCAGTTCAAAGGTTTGTTCTGTGCCTTATTCTGTAGTGCCATCTTGAATAATTTTCTGTTGCTTTGTCTTTGAAATGGGCCAGTCACTGGTACCTACAACACCCAATGGCTCCTCTGTGTGCTTTTATCATATATTTCACAAGAACTCTTGTGTAAATCACACTAAAAACATCTTCTGCTACCCGTTCAGGTCATCCTAATCCTCACAAGTGTGTTAAAAAGTGTAAAGTTAATTGACTTGTAATATTTTTGGGAATATTTGTATTTGTTATAACATTTCAGATGTTTGATTCTTGTTTCAGTTTTGTTTCATTTGTACTTATTTGCTATTTAATTGTTAAGAAAACAACAATATTGTGAATGTAATCATGAAGTTTAATTGTATCTTCTCTCCCCATGATTGCTATTGATTGTTCTAGAGGTCTGGTTGAAACAATGTAATACCACACTGGCTGTCGCCTTGGAACTGAAGGTGCATCTAAGGACACGTTCACTTCCTTTTTCTGGCATGTTTGTCTTTCTTTGTGCAAAGTTCCTGCTGCGCGCAATTGTCATGTTAATTCTGAACAACTGTCAGTGTAATTACACTGGAACTGGATTCAAACCACCCAAAGAATTTTGTGTGTGTGTCTGTGTGTGTGTGTGTGTGTGTGTGTGTATACACACACCTGGAAATATTTAATGTTTATGTTTTTGTTAATATGGTTAGCAGAATTGGTATATGTGTAATGCTTTTCTTTCATTTTATACTGAAAGCCAGTTACACTGAATCACGTTGATCAAAGTTCTTGTTCTCTTTTCCCATACTTTGTTCTAAGAGATAATAGACTGAATCGGTTTCTGTTCTGGAGTGCCCCGCTAAGAGTCTGATTACTGAGAGATGGCAGTGGGTTGGTTCCGCAGCCGTCGTAACTGGTAAATCGTAAACGATGTGGTGCTCAGTGTGCTCTGAAAAGCTACAGAACTGGCCCATGAGTACTAGGGGACTTGAACATTTGCTGAAAATTCTGCTTTATTCTTTTTTTTTTATATATAATTTTTTAAATAATAAAAAAATTGTTGCCCTTGGGAGGTGATTCCTCTCTTTGTGGTCTTCCTGACTGCTTAAGAATGTGGCCATGTCGAACCAACAAGGGGCCTGGGGGCGCAGAAGAACAGAGGACTCCCTTTGTCTCCGTAAGGTGACGTGCTGAAGAAAGGCAGCTCCATGTATACGGTCGCCTCTCTGCTTAAGGAGTCCCGGTCTATGCCAGTGCAACTGGGGATTCGTCGGTGCAATAAACAATGCCACGCTGCTGTCAAGAAGCACAAGCTGTAGATGATCCCTCGCTGGACCTGTTACTGTGCTCAGCCAGCCTCTGTCCAGGGCTCTCTTTACTCCTGATGATATCCCAACAACTAGTGTGTTCCTCTAAACCATAACAGTTTTGGTTTTGTGAGTAATGGCATACATACACACACATTATTTGAAACAGTTACATACAGATAAGACATCCTTAGCTAAACAAGAGCCACTCCTTGGTAAAAGACAGTTTTTAAAAATACATCTTACTGTTCAATCCACGCTGGCAAATTCTGTTTGCTGATCATATTCTTTACCTTCTTCTCAGAGTGTTTGTAAACAGAAGTTTGGCAATGGAGAAGATCAAATGCTTTGGTTTTGATATGGATTACACTTTAGCAGGTAAGTGACATGCAGCCGGACTTTTGAATGTAGCCTTTGGTACACATCATTTTGTTTTTCTTAATGAAGTGCTAAGCAGTATCCATCAAACGCTTAAATATCTTCTGAAAAGTATTATATGCATTACAACATGTAAGTAAGTCCTTTTTAGTAGCACTGTACATGTTGTTTATTAGAGTAAGGAGATAAAAGGGGAAGTTTACTGTAAAATATTCAAATTGTATGCCAACAGTGTAACTGTAGCTGCTGGCTTCAGTATGTTTTATGAGAAAAGCCACACAGATAAAGTTCACTAGCATCTGTTAACATCGTTATGCCAAGATGATACATTGTATCTCGGACAGCTTGTTTTTCGTTCGCCAGCCAGGAGTAAAAGTAGGAAACAAACGTGATGGTGCTACAAAATTTGCTTTCATGATGTTCATCTGTTATTAAGTCACTAACTGTATATTTGTGTAGTGTTGAGTTTAATTTCTTCACTGTCTGTTTTATACATTAAACTTGGTTAATATTATATTGCCCTGCACCCTGGAAATAAATATTGGGCAGAAAATGGCGCTGGGTGTTTATTTTACATCTGAGTGCCGCTCCAGCCCACTCTTCTCAGCTGCTCTTCTGGTAAACTGTCTAAAATAGCACGCCTTTACAGAGGTCGGTTACTCGAGTGACCTGTGAAATCGATCGGTGCGTGGCAGGGTCGTAGTTTACTCATCATTTGTGCGGTTTTCTGAACGTTGCCCCTTCGAGACACCATGGAGCACACCTGCCATTGTCTTCCTGTTTATGTGTATCCAAAAACAATATTTCAAAGAGGGGCCATTACATCAGTATTTTAATACTACAAAGATACTATGCAGTATTCTCATCTCCTCACTGTGGATTACTAAATGACCATGTGCTACATATTTTATTTTATCTCTCTGTTAGTTTCTTCATTCTTTGTCTGTTGTCTTATGGCCAACAGCACATGATACCACAGACCACCTAGTGCAGTTTGGCATCTTAAGTTGAATTGTACCACATTTAGGCCCATTGGTGAAATTTAATTTCTATAGCAATATACTGAGGTATCATACAATTTGTGTGGAAACATTACAACTAACTGGAGGTCAATATGAGGTTTACCTAAGTCAGAAAGACAGCTTGTGGTGGATCAGGCAGTTTGATCTGTACTAGAGGAAAGAAGATACACATATTCAGTGGTTAAAAACAGACATAAAATGAGGAACAGTGTTTATGGAAGGCAAGCACTTGTGATGTGAGCAAGGTTCTGGGCACTTGTTTATTCCAGAAGTCCCTTCTACTTTGAAGGATGGTCAGCTTGAATTTCAGAACGCAAGAGTTAGTTGTTTGTTAGAAAGAGTTGCGTGTGTAAAATGCAATTCGCGTGTAGTCTTATGGCAAGCAGAAGGTTGTCAGGCAGACTGAAGTCGTGGAGGATAAATAGGTCCCCCCCGCAGCATTTGGACCTGACATGGGTCTGTTTATCCCGAAACGTAAGCGATACTGGAAAGTGAGGCAATGCTGCCTGTGTCACCGCTGGCAGAGGGGCAGGCGGGCATTTATAGCGGCCTGCATAATTATCTGTCAGTGAGTGTGTTCACGCCATGATATAATGGAGGTGGAACCAGAGCTGGGGGAGCTGTCAGTGTGGCAGAAATATGAGTTTGTCTACAGCAGTGTTTCCGAACCCGGTCCTTGGGGACGCCCAGACAGCGCTCGTTTTTGCTCCCTCCCAGCTCCCAGTACGACCAGTCTTCCAGGGAGCTGCGGTGGAGCGAAAAAATGTGGACCGTCTGAAGGTCCCTGAGGACCAGGTTGAGAAATATTGGTCTGCAGGGCCAAGTGGGGCATAAAAGATCTGAAAAGTGGAGTGTAGCCTCCAGCATCTGAGGACCTCCCCTCCGCTGCCCTTGACCACTCCTTCCACCAGAGGAGCTGAGTAGGAGTTCATTGATGATCTTAGCCCATCCTATTTTCACTGAATCTTTTGACCTCTTGCCTCATATGAGTGTATAAGTGGGTTACCATGCAGTTACTGTTTGACTGGTACACACCAGAGCCAAAATAAGCAGCAATGAACAGAAAGAAGGACAAGTCACAGTGTGTACTAGTGATCTGTCTCCTCCGATTTTTTCTTTTTGTCTGGTGTCCCAGATCTCCCCCTTTCCCATAGAGTGCCCTTGGTCTTATGTCACTATAGAACAAGTGGTACAGCTCCACACCGTCTTGTTTTCCTGTGATGAACTACACAGTTTTGGGTTAGTCGCAGGTTATGCCACGGACATCATGAAGTGGTGCGTAAAATCTCGTGCGCATGACGCACACTCAAAACTTTAAATCCTGTTAAATATATAAATCTTACAGGTAAAGATACTTCATTGTGCACGTGGGTAAGGAGAAGCTTGCCAGTGAGTTTAATATCTGTACCTGCACCGTTTCCTAACCACACAAAGCCACACAAATTCCCCTCATTTGTTTAAGGTACATCCTTCTCTTTTCTCACAGTGCTATATGTTGCACATAGCAAGGTGGACTGCCGTACCTCTGACGTGCTGTAATTTTGATAATTACACCTCATTCACTCTTAAAATTACCGTTCTTCGATGACTGTGTGCTGGTAATGGCTGTTAAAGATTCCACCCTATAATCATGCTTCCAAGTGAAAGTTAATCGTTCTCTATGAGGCGCTCTGTACAGAACAATCCACTGAGGAATGTCGGAATAGAGGCCGAGATCTGCGGCACAGCCCATGCCCACAAGGTTAACCTGCTCATATTGTGTTTTCAGTTAACCGTAACTTAATTTTTGCACATCTTGTTTCGTTTTTTGAACCCGAGTGAGGCGATGTTTTCTGTGGTCTCCCAGGCGTATTTCTGGTCAGGCGAGTTGCTCGAGAAGAGCTCAGCATGCCATGCATGGCTGGGCTTCCCTCTCAGCCACGCAAGCACTCTGACTGAGAACCGACTGCCGTGACCCGGAGAAGAAGCAGGGCGCCCCAGACCTTCTGGAGACTAGCAACCCCGACCCGAAATAACTCCACACTGTGCAGAGGGCTCTACGCCTTGCAGATGTCGCTGTTAGCGTGTAAACACTGAAATTACCCGGGATGGCTGTAGGGGTGCTGTGTGGCTCAGCATGATAGGCTCCTGTGCCTGTGATCAGGAATGTAGCCATTAAAATCCCCGGGTCGGCGTCACCTTCAGGGTCCTAAGCGAGGCCCTCAACCCCCAGCTGCCCCAGGGATTACCTGACCCTGCTTTCTCCCTTTGGATGAAAGCAACTGCTAGATAAATGTGATGCATTTGTATAGAGTAGGCTATCTATCTTTGCCTAAATGTCCCCCCCCCCTTTTTTTTTTTTTTTTCTTTGGCCTGAGCGGTTTCCACACTCCTATAGGGCAGAGGTCAGCCTAGAACTTTCCAAGGTCGAGTGAGATTTGCACTTCAGAAAAACTGAGTACCAGCAGGCAAGGTGACGAAAAGCCACCACCTCAAAATAGTTGCTTTTGTAGCCGAGACCAGCTCTTGGGGGAAATGGGGGGGCGGGCGGGGGGGTACTGTGCCCCCGAAGGAATCTGGTGGGAATCGCAGAGGCCTTCCGTACGAGCGCAGCATTCAGATCATCCCTCAGAACAGCCCCACAATGTTTGGCATTGTTTGTCCCTGAGGCTACGGCCGACTTTCCTCTTAAATGTCAGGCCAAATGGGGCGCCTGGAGGATGGCCAGGCGCAGCCCAGCGGGATCCCGCGTGGCCCCCGATCCGCGCGCGATCCAGCCTTTGGCTACTCATGGGGCCTCAGAGTGCGTCGTTATCTCGCCACGCTGCTGTGCTGCGTTCCCGCTTTATTCAACACGTGGGTGAGTCAGCCCGTCAATCTGTTGATTAACTCGGCCGTTTAGTAAAATCCCTTCCTGCTTTGTGAGTGCCACACAAAGATCACTCCCCCTGCGCCTCGAATCTCACAGAATAATCAAGAAAATGTCATGGAAGAACAAGGATTTTTTTTGTTAATATAGTGTTTCATCATTGTTTTCACACACCTCATTCCTTATTTGAATTGGCCTAATTCATCATTCATACATTTTATTTTTTTAATTTTTAAGTTTGCTTGTAAATACATGTTATTCCTCATAATACTAACTTGCACCTGCTGAAGGCTCTTCGACTAGTGGGGGTTTTCAACCGTTGAAAGGGGCCCAAGGAGGAATTCCTCTAACAGCACCTTATCTGTCTGGCTGTAGTATATAAGTCCCCGGAGTACGAATCCCTGGGCTTCGACCTGACTGTGGAGAGACTGGTCTCCATCGGATACCCTCAGGAACTCCTCAACTTTGTCTACGATTCGACTTTCCCTACCAGGTGAGGAGGGCCCCGGGCAAAGAACAGGCTGGCTTTCAGTTATACAGACCACTGTGTATTGACAGTAACGCTCGCTGGCTAGCAAAGCAAGTCCTTGATTTTAAATATTAAATTATCTGATTGCCCTGTGGGGTGTGTGGAGCAGTTCTACCTGTTAATACATCTGCGTGCAGGACTTGCATCACGAGTTACCAACCAAGTCAAAGGGATATTCTTTCTATACAAGGCTTTGCCGTTTGTTCGTGTTCACTGCAAAAATAATCTGAGTCCCTTTCACATTGACAAGTTTATGCAATATAATTCTGGCAGATGATTTTCATCATCCGAATAAATCTCACAACTACACTCACAATGTGCATGACTAAATGGGAACAGCCGGTCAAACATTGTGGCGGTGATGTAGGGAATAGGTACGTTGAGAGTGATGCTGTAACACATGTCCGAAGACTGATGTTGCCATTTCCCTTATCGATGAAGGGGCCTGGTGTTTGATACAATGTATGGGAACCTGTTGAAGGTGGATGCCTACGGAAACATCCTGGTTTGCGTCCACGGCTTTAACTTCTTGCGGGGGTGAGTTCCTTCGGACACGAGCTTCTCCCGTTATTTGGCCCGAGCTTTTTCCTCCACCATGGGACTGCTCTCGGCTACGTTCATCCATCACTCGCTCGACTGGCCTGTTATGCTCACCTTTGTCCTTCAGTCCTGACATTCGAGAGCTGTACCCGAACAAGTTCATCCAACGGGACGACACGGAACGCTTCTATATCCTCAATACCCTCTTCAACCTACCAGGTGAGCAGCCCTTTGTCTGACTCGGACCTCTGTGTGTCTATACGGTGTGTGCAGCATTATGGGAATTATGGGATAGGGCTACCACGCAGGTGCCCATGTAGCATTTCTCAGTTTGTGGAAAAGGGAAGGTTTTACAAGCTTGTCCTTAATATCTTTTTCTTGCAGAGACCTACCTCTTTGCATGCTTGGTAGACTTTTTTACCAACTGCGATAGATATGCAAGGTAAGAGCCCGTGGCTGTTTGCATCCGAAAATGCCCCTTGATAAATGGTAGCCGGCGGAGATGCTGATGATCACCTCGAAAGAGACTGGGCAAATAATACAGACAAAATGCCGCTATAAGTACTTTTGGCATATATGGAGTACTGCGGGAGAGTGAAAGGAAAGAACACTCCTCAGGGAGCAGGGTTTTTTTTTGGGGGGGGGGGGGGATCTGCTTATTCCAATGGGTGTTTATAAATCAATCTGTTTCAGAGAAAAAAATGCACTGTCTGTCCTACAAGAGAGCTTTCTTTGCCACTACTTTGCACTTTTTATTTTGATCATCTTGGAGTTAATTTCACTCTTTAATGTAGCTTGCACGTTGTTTCCAGATCCTTCTGTCTCATCAGTAGGGAACTGCATGAAAAAACTCTGGCATATCGGCAAACCACGCATGTACTTACTAATGCTGACAAGGTTGCACGGTGAAATTGGATTTTCCCCTTGCATTTCCGTTTCCCCTCTGAATGAGTAGCGTATCATAAGCCGCTCACGTAATTGATCGTGTGAGCGGGAGCGACAATGAAATGCAATAACACTCACAAAGAGTTGTGATCTGACTGTTTGTGATCTGAAATGGATGCACGTCCTCTGAAATGACTGTTGGTCTTTTAGGGGGAGAAAGCTTTCCTGTTTGGCTGGACACCTCAAACAAGGGAAGACTATCTCGTTTAAAGCAAGCATGTGAGAATGTCAGTTGCGTATCCGGTTCAGGTCGGTCGTCACAAGGTCCTGCATTTTTGCCCCCTTAGCTGTGAAAAGGGTTTTAAGGACGGAGACCTCTTCATGTCCTACAAGAGCATGTTCCAGGATGTCCGAGACGCTGTCGACTGGGTTCACTTCAAGGTATGCTGGCGTTAAGGCTGGGAGGCACACAGAACCTTCTGGCATGGGGTTTGGGGGAGGGATTGGGGTTCTAGGGAGCAGGAATGGAGATGAGTTCTTACAAAGGCTGGGGGGATGAATGAGAACACACGACATAACCTAAAGTCAGCAGGGTATGGGATCAGAGCTCCTTCATGTGCAAGGGGTAATGAAATGGAACGATGCTTTATTTGCCACTTGCACAAATACATTGGAATACCTCTTTTCACATATTCCATCGTGCCCTCCTGTTGAGACATACACACAATCACACGCACACATATGCACATATACAGTTGAGAGTGAAGCTTGGGATTCAAGGGCAGGATCAGTCATTTATCTGGCACCCTTAGTGCATTGTGGGGGGTTCGGGGCCTCGCTCAAGGGCCCCACAGGCATATGACTACTCTGCCGAGGGCAGGATTCGAACCAGCGACCAGCGGCCTAAATGGCTGAGCCATCTGCACAGGTGGTGGTTCCCAGACTCTGCCCCTCCCTTAAAGGCCCACAGCCCCCGTCTTCCCTTCCACGTTACAGTCATCGTCAGTCATATTAATGTTATTGTATTTTTGTATAATATGGATATTGCTGTTCCTCCTCCTTGCCTGTGTGTTTGCATAAATATTTTATATGTGTGATAACCTTTTATCTTCCTGTTATACATTACAAAGTCTTGTCATTTTTTTAAATCCATGTATTTTCCCACCAAACATTTTAGGGAACTTTGAAGGAAAAAACTGTAGAAAACCTGGAGAAGTATGTGGTAAAAGATGTAAGTAGATATTGTGTCTTTTCATAGTAATTTATTTACTGCTGAAAACTCATGATTCTGTTTAAATTCATGGAACCATATAACAAAGATAAAATAAATAGTTTGCCCCCCACACATGTTAATCCTTGTGTCTCATTAGATTACCAATTCACCAGATAACTCCAAGCTTTAAAAATTAGGTGTAATTTCATTTTGGTCCTGTTCCTGGTTATCAAATATCTAACGTCGTCAGCCAGCCTGATGAGGCTCTAACAACCACAAAGAACAGCCACTGAAGGTAGCAGTCACAGGTGGAATATTGACCGTGCTCAACCAGTTGGTCCCTAAGACATTATCAGTTGATCGCTAAGACATCAGTTGATCGCTAAGACATTATCAGTTGATCGCTAAGACATTATCAGTTGATCGCTAAGACACCCATAGCTTCCATTCTCCTCCCCGATTGGCAAATAATACTGAGGGGACCCTCCTGGTTGGCGGGATTCGGAAGCTCACCAGAAAAATTTCTTTGTGAAAGTAGCCATCACTGTAAAAATGGTTGGACACTGCTAATACAGAGACACTTATATACTGCATCTACATGAACAGTTACTAAGGTATCACATGGATGTCACATTTGTTTAGCAGACGTAACCACCTATACATTTCTGTTTCTTTTCAAAGCCTTTTGTTTTCCAACGTAGCATTGAAACTGCCTTTGATCAGCTGTGAAGTTGGTTTTGTTTTGTTTCCTGCACTCAGGGAAAGTTGCCTCTTCTGCTGAGCCGCATGAGTGAAGTCAGCAAGGTCTTCCTGGCCACTAACAGCGACTATAAATACACCGACGTGAGTCTTGCTTTGAAACAACACCGTTCACTGCCTTTGTGCACTTCCTCATTGTTTAGCGATCAGAATGGTAACATCATCTGTCTGCTGCATACTATGTGTGATGTGTACCGGCATCTGGTAAAACCAGGGTTATCAGTTACACATCTGGCGTGACACCCACGCTTTCAGACTCACGCTCATGCAAGAAATTTTACAGCAAATCTATATCATTACATTATAAACCTAAAATATTCATACAACTTATAAGGTAATAAAACTGTTACATGTAATTGCGTGTGTTTATGTGTGGAGAACATTTTAAAACAAATTTGAGGAAGCACTTCTTTACACAGCGTGTAGTTAGAGTATGGAATAGTCTTCCTGC
>JAODLC010000045.1:6314801-6336747 GCA_026781145.1 Hippopotamyrus pictus | reverse complement strand
TAAGTTCTCCCCAAACGAGCTTGATGGGCCGAATGGCCTCCTCTCGTTTGTAAATTTCTTATGTTCTTATGTTCAAACCTGTCTCTATTTGAATATCTCACTCCAGCCAACTGAAAGTTGGCAATCCTGTAAAACTGATCATTTTTAATTCTATTTTGTTTCTGTCTTCCAGAAAATCATGACATACCTATTCGATTTTCCTCACGGGCCAAAGGTTAGTCAAAAATGTTACCTTATTTATATGTTTGATTGGCTGCTTAGTTGATGATGTTTCATCTCCATGCAGTTGCCAGTTTCTTAGATACACCTGCTTGTTAATGCAAACAGCAAATCATGTGGCCGAAATTCAATACATGCACACGTCGAGAGATTCAGTTACTGTTCAGCTGAGCATTAGAGCCGTTTAGATGGCTGATCTTTTGAACGTGGCTCAATTGTTGGCAGCGTCTGAAAAACAGTGACCTCCCTGGGATTTTAATGCATCACAGCGCGCAGAGTTTGCCGAGGATGTAGCGATGAATGAAAAACATTCCGTTGATGGCATTTCTGTGGCTGATATCAATGAGGGCGGTCTAAGGAGACTGGCCAGATTCCATAAACGCAAAGAGCACATGATCAAAAAACACGGTTTGGTATAACAGTCTGTCTAGAGTGATTCTGGAGGAAAAAGTGGGTCCTACCCAGTATTATCCAGGTCACGGCTCCTGGGGGGCGGATATCATCAGCGGCACAAAGCCAAGGTTGTGTCTCAGAGTCGGCCAGTCGGCGACCTCTGATCTAGGTGTGGCTAACAAAATGGCGCAAACTGCCGGGTCGAGGAACAGCAGTAGGTGGGGACAGTGTGGCCTGTTCGTGATGTGTAATGTTAGGTTCACCATAGTCTGCCGTAAGGCAGCCGGTCTCCAGCCCACGTCGGCCCCAGCGAGGTTCCCCCTTTATGAATACGGATTTGGCGCTTCCATGCCGATTCCGTGGCGGTAAGCGGAGGCTGTGCTCATTGACGACCGCATGCCGTGTGGGTCTATCTCACCGAGCCGGGGTCCCGCTCTCTTCAGGTGGGTACGGCCCATCGATCCTGGCAGTCCTACTTCGACCTGATCCTGGTGGACGCGAGGAAGCCACTGTTCTTCGGCGAGGGGACCGTGCTCCGCCAGGTGGACACTGTGAGTAGCGGCTCACCCTCTGCCCCCTCCCTGCCCTGTTCGCTTTGTCGCCCCCGGTAACCCGCTTTCAGTCTGATCCACACGTGCGCTGCGTTTCAGACGACGGGCCGGCTGAAGATCGGAACGTACACGGGGCCGTTGCAGCATGGCATCGTGTACTCTGGAGGTAAGGACCGCGTTCAGGGTACTTCCATGGCGTCCCAGGGCTCCGCCGGGATGCGAAAGCCGTCTCGCGGGGTGGGAAGTGTCATCATCGGGCTTTTGAGGGTGAGATTGTCTGTGACGGGTTGACACCCCATCATAAGTAACAGGACAGTATAAAGAGCAACCAGGATCAATACAGTGCTGGGAGTCTTTAAAGCCACACAGACCCCAAAGTCATTCTGTGAAGCGATCATGAGCCCCTAGGATTTGGATTATTTTTGTCAGTTTTTCCAGACAGCTGTTTTCTGAGCACCGTGCCGGGTTTGTCTCTCTCGCCCCCCCCCCCCCACAGGGTCCTCAGACATTGTGTGTGACCTGCTGGGGGCAAAGGGCAAAGACATCCTGTACATCGGAGACCACATCTTTGGGGACATCCTCAAGTCCAAGAAGCGCCAGGGCTGGCGGACCTTCCTGGTGATCCCCGAGCTGGCCCAGGAGCTCCACGTGTGGACGGACAAGAGCTGTGAGTGCAGGCCTCCGGCGGAGCGCCACGAGAGCGACGTGCGGCACAGACCCCTGACATCCTCTCGCTTCCGTTCCTCTTTTACAGCCATATTCGAGGAACTGCAGAGCTTGGACATTTTCTTGGCAGAACTCTACAAGTGAGTACACCCGACACCCCCCAGCCCCCAGTTATCGCTGCACCGTGTCACTCCGAAAGCGATGGCACAAAGTCCAAGCGTCCCTTCTATTTTTACCCACGATGACCTCAGTGCGTCTGTGTCACAGGCATCTGGACAGCAGCAGCAACGAGAGGCCGGACATCAGCACGATTCAGAGACGCATAAAGGTACCTAAAAGTGCTTTTAGGCAGGCTGTCAGTGTCGCTCTGCCAGGCCAGAAGGTGTATCCCTGTCCCCTCCAGCAGGTGTCGCTGTTGTTCAGAGTCTGTCAAACTCAAAGTAAAGCAACATCCAAAATAACCTGTAAACTGAGGTCTTCTCAGGGAAGGTTCTATCTTTGCCTTCGGCAGCTCATCCATGTAACCTGGGGTTTATGAAACACATCCGTGACGAAAAAGTGAGCGCGTTCTCCATCTCTTACTCCAGAAAGTCACCCATGACATGGACATGTGCTACGGCATGACGGGGAGCCTCTTCCGCAGCGGCTCGCGCCAGACGCTCTTCGCGTCGCAGGTCATGCGCTACGCTGACCTGTACGCCGCCTCCTTCATCAACCTGCTCTACTACCCGTTCAGCTACCTGTTCAGGGCGGCCCACGTGCTGGTGAGTGCCTGCCCGTACCAGGCCGCCGGACGCCCGCAGAGTCGGAGTGTCCCTCAGCTCGGTTATGGGTATTTTAAAGCAGCCCGAAGGTCTGAAGACCTTGGAATGTTGTTTTTAAGTTTATTTCAGTGTCAGAAATGCTGAATCGGAACGGTTTCATAAAGCTCATATAAGTGTGACTGGCGATTTCCAACACGTGGCACTTTGAGCCTCTCTAAGCCACGAGCCTGAAGTGCCTGAAAAGTGGTACAAAGAAAATCTGACAGACTAATTGCGCTCAACAACCCGTCAATCCAGACAAATGCACGGATGTCCCTCCCTTTTCCAGCAGATAACGACCAATGGAAAATCATCTGTCAGTAACACCAATTAACAGCTAGTTAGACTTACGACATCATCAAGGTAGAAAAAAGCAAAGGACCGTAATGAATATTCTAAAAATAAAATGCTTTCACACATTCACTAAAAGCTGGCTTTTTTTTTTTTTAGCTGATCTGGATTTAGGATGTTTTTTTTTTTTTTTAATGGGAAACATTTAATACATTAAATGAATAAATATAAAATGAGCATAGCACACGACCACTTGAATTTTTTCAAAATAGCGCTTGAATGACAAAAGGCCGGGGGCCCCTGCTGTAGACAGCATTGGCTGGATGTCGTCTTGTGCTCTGATGACTTCAGGGGTAGAAACACATTTACAGCTTTTTTCCTTTGGTCACTATGGCGGCTTCCTGTAGCTCGATTTACTCCCCGCTAACTGTTGACTTATAAAACAGCGCTACACGCCCGATTGACTCCGCGCTCCAGATATGGAGTCAAACGGACGGGAGGTGAATGACGGCCAGTTTATAAATAGAAATAAAGGCCAGTGTCTAATCCCCGTAACTGAATGACCGCTGGGCTTATGTGCGCCTGAGATCCTGGAGCGTGTTGGGAAATCAGGGCAGAGCTGAGTGTGTGGGTGAACACCGGTACCTGCGGCTCCCCGGAGAAACATGCAGGTTCTCTGCGGCGTCCGGGGCAGAGGAGGTTCTCCGCCAGCAGGTGTGGCTGAGGATAAGCTGAATGTAAGCGTGGTGGAGGCAGCCAGCTTACACTGTCCCCCTTCATGCTTCCCCCACCCCCCCCCCCCCTGCCCGAAGCTCCTATGGCTCAACAAGTAGAGCATGGTATTAGCAATGGAAAGGTCATGGGTTCAAATCCCAGCTGTTACCCTTCCCTCCTGCTGTAAGGCCCTTTGGATTAAAGCATTGGATAAAAGAGTAAATGTGACAAAATTCCTCCAGCTAGTGAAAGGCTTCTCATTTGACACAGTTTTGTTGTATGCTGACCCAAAGGATCTAGTCTAAGTCTCTGGGCGTTTTGCCCCATCTGTCTCACCCTCCCAGATGCCCCATGAATCCACTGTGGAGCACGCCCACGTCGACGTCAACGACACCGAGTCGCCGCTGGCCACCCGCAACCGCCACTCCGTGGACTTCAAGGACTCCGACTGCAAGAGGAACCAGCTGACTCGCTCCATCAGCGAAATCAAGCCCCCCAACCTGTTCCCCCAGACGCCCCAGGAGATCACGCACTGCCACGATGAAGATGACGACGAGGAGGAGGAGGAGGAGGAGGAAGAATAACCTGTCTGCCATGGGCGCCAGGTGTGATTCCCTTTTTGTTTCTGTAAAGGAACCCCATTGCAAATCTGTAGTCTTGAAGCCGTACGAGATCTTGTACGTACCAGGCGAACTTCGTACATCAAAATTTATTTCCCCCAGTTTATTGTCTGTGTATCGAAATGAGCCACGTTTTTCGGAGCCGATGAATTAGATAACCACAAATGAAAAGTTTGTTTGTTTTTGCCTGTTTTTATTTGTTTTTTTCCGTGAGTCTTGTTCTGACGAGTCACTTTTATAAGACCAAACTCATGCGCTTGCTTCATTTTGAGGCTAAAGTTTTCCATGCCGTATTATCCCGTCCATCTCGGCGGAAACACCGACTTCTCCACACTAACATGCTGCCCCAGTCCCCCTGTTCTGTCTACGTTTGAGTCCACAACGTATGCACAAAAAAACCGCGATGCAACTACGAAATGCACAGACTGCCCAAAGGCAGAGCTACCCTATGCTACCTGCGTCACGGAGTCACGGGGCTGGGACGGCAGAGGCCGTCTTAGCCTTACTGAGGATGTTCTGAAATACAGAACGGATTAGTCTTACGGTACCGTACATCACATGACTGTCATGACTCAGTAATACGAATGCAGTTGATCCAGTTTCCCTGCTGACACTGTGAGAGCTTGATATAAGATATGAGACGAACACAGGAGCCCAGTATGCCTGTACTGTATGTGTGTTTGATATACAGGATGCCTGTGTGCCATTATTTACGTCCCTTCTAATGGAAAACCCATGTAATGTTAATAACCTGACCTTTGTAACTTGTCACAATGTAATGATTATGCGTTGACTAACCTTGGTCATGGTTCAAGGAGAATATCAAGTGAAATTCTACAGCAGACCACCATGCATATTGCCCATGGTCCTGCTCACTGCCTCATTGTCTGAATAAGCATAAATGGTTATAGTGGAGACAGGCCTATTTTGAGACAGTATCCAGAACAATATTGTTGTTTGCTGCAGTTTTCAAATTCAGCTGTACTATTTTAAACAAGTTCCAGAAGTTAAAAACCTGCAGTATTTGTAAGGAACAGTTTGTGCGGAATATTTTGAGCACATGGAGTGTGTTTGTTTTCGTTGACTTTTTTTGGGGAATGCAGTTTGGTACAAAACCAGTATTTTGTCACTGAGTCAACTGTGCAACCTCCTTGCAAGAGAAGCAGCCCTGCCCATGTTGTTTGTTTTCTATGAGAAGTTAATGCTGCGCAATGACTGAGCGACTGACCTGAGATCTGTGGCTGCAGGTGTAGTTGTGTCAGCTTACCTCATTCAGACACTATACCGATGGCACCGTGCTCCTGTCTACAGTGGGCCCTCATGGCAGCTCTCAGACCTCAGGGGGTCTTACGGGATGCGACTTCTGACCTGGATGTCTGCGGGGTGCTGAGCGAACAGTGACCCAATTTACAGGGTGACAAGGTTCTACATGCAATGTTAAAACCGACAGTGTTTTAACGGCTGTCTGCTGCGTTTGCCTTCCTTTAGTAGTTTTCCGGCTACTGGAAAGTCTGTGGAAGGGGGGCGGCATTGACACTGCATCCTCTACTGGCAGAAGCTTGATGGCCAGTGGGGATTTTTCGAGGCTTTGTAAATGAGACAAGTAAGAAAAGGAAATATATGAAAGTAAATCAATGGGAAACTGCTTAACCGGTGAAAAATGAATTGTTTTAGTTATTAAATGTAAAATCTTTGTATGCATTACATACAAGCATGTATTTTAGAGGAAAAAACTGTATTTGTACCATGGATGTATTGCTGTAAGACAGTAGCAACTAGAGAACTAACTTGGTTATTTTTTAATTCTAAGCCTAGTGTGCAGATTTGGGTTAGCACTCTAGACACAACCGCACCCATCGTGCAGACTGTGCTTAAGTGAAATATCCAGTACAGTAGGCTGGATGGATAAAGGCATCGACAGGAGCATAGCGACATCTGGAAGCTTTAGGTTACTTCGACAAATTTATATGTAATAGCAATAGCAAGTTATGAAGGTAGATGAATTCATTCACAAACCGTAGAGATGTTCATGTGAATGGCCATAGCCTCACATCAGAAGTGGCACCAGTAGCTCCAGTGCATTTTTGTTTTTATTTAGTTCTCCTGTACTTCATAATTCAGTTCTGTGTGTATATATATTTAATGTTCTTGCCATATTTTAGAATGAAATATGTTTTCTCTATCCCTTTTTTAACTGTTACTATTTTGAAGAAGTATATTGAAGTAAACATTTCCTGGAACGTGGCTTAACACAGTGTAACGGTTTAAAGGTGTGCTACAATATATTGATACATTTTTGTTGGTTTCTTTGGGGAGTGCTTTCGTTTCTTCTGCCCATATCACATTGAGTGCCAATTTTTCATACCATTTTTAAATTAAACTCTGTGTGTTTAGTTTAAAAGAAAATTGTGTATTTTGTTTCCAAACATTTTCCATATACAATAAAGCTGTTTAACCCTGTTTATTTCTGTTTTTTTGAGCTTCAGGCCGGACACAAACACACATTTATTTAAAAAAAAACAAGAACAAAGCTTCGGAGCACTGATTGAGTTTGTATCTATCCATGTTCCAACCACGAATCCTGATCAGGCTCATAGGAAGCATGGGGTCTGTCCCAAGCAGCAGAGGGCACAAGGCTGGAGAACCACACATGGAGCTATACCAGAGACGCAAACCCTGCTCCAAGAGGGGCGAGGCAATAGTGCCAGCCAGTGTGCAACTGTGCCATCCTCACCTAGTATGTTACAAGAGTAATACTTTTAAAGGGGGGAAAGTTTATATCATGCTGAATGCAACTGCTTATAACACCCGTGAGGATTTACCAGGTAAGAAATAATGTTAGACCTACCTTTCATGCACAGGTTTCATTTCACATAATCCTGAGAGCTGTACTTTTTAAAATACGGGGCCTGAAAAACAAAGGGCCTCCAACATTGTAGTTGAAGTATTTCTGTGCTGTGTATAGCATAGTTTGATCAACACTGAATAACCTATGAATGGAGAGTCAGATTCACTCCTGTATTGTTCAGCCAATATTAAAATAAAAGTTTCTTAAAATGCCCCCACCCCTCCACAGAGAATTCAAGTAATTCATTAGGAAGAAAATGTGCTGCTGCTGGCAATCATTGTGTTAATCATTTAATCATTTACTCTTTATTTGAGCAATGGCACCAACTGGCCAATTAATGTTTCCTTCTGGTTGATCATACATGTACTGCGGAAGACAATTCTGCTTGTTTAGAGTGGTCTGAAATAGCAGCAGTCGGAGGCGAACTCGATGACCTAAACTCACGTAACTTTATTAGTTATGTGTCATGAATTATCACTTAAGTAGTCATTTAAAAGAACAAGGAAATTTGTTTTTCTTCCTGTCATGTTGTTTTCCTGGGGTCCTTCCCAGAGGCCTGTGTCGTACTGCCGGGGACGTTACAGATAACGTAGTTTGAGGTTTGACTGCAAAAACATGACGAATGTACAAACTCCCATCGTACAAAATGAGTAACGGAGAATGGCTTGGGGCAAGACGTACATTAACGACTAATGCCAGGCAAATGGCACATTTTTTGAGACACTTGATTAGAACGTGTGTAAATCAACATGCAGTGTAAATCAACCTTGCGTGTAGATGTATTATATGAGTGTTCCAACTAGTCCAACTTAATTGTTGTTTACACATCATACAGGTTTAAGACCAACACTTGAATACCTCCAACACATTTACCTGCCACAGGAATTGAATGATTAGCAGTCACCATGCAAAACTCAGGACATGAGCGGCAGCAGTACTGGGATTGAAAATGGCTGTAACACTGCACTTATGAATAGTCTTGTCCTGTCCAAACACTGTCCGACGTTTGATTTATATATTTATTTTTCATAATTCTTACATGTTTATCTTTGAACAACTAGAATACATTGGAATCATTTTAATTCTTGCATATATCATGTAATTAAAACAAACAAAGTAATGTTTGACTTACTGAGAACATTGCACTAAATGGACTAAGCAGCATGACAATCAAGTGAAAATGAAGTCTTGGTTTGTGAAGTGAAAACTGAGATGGAAAACACTGTATTATCCATGGGAGAAATGTTTTGGTTGACCCCATGGTTTTGTGTGGTTCGTTTGCGAAATCCAGGATATGTATGTTATGTTTACATTAGACTGATTTTTTCACCATACTGAACAGTACTGTAACACATGAGTTTGACTTTAGCGGAATGTTGTGTTTTCACACATGTGCTTTGGGACAAAAGTTGTTTTCAAGTATCAGGCTGTAGGGGGCAGACTAGATCACATGTAAAAGTTTTGTACCCAACTTTGTACTACCTCTGGCTCCCTGTTGCACTGACGCTAAAGCCAGACAAGTACCAAGCTAAGCTACGCTACATAGTCTAGCTAGTTGGACCTGATATTTATCTATAATGAACTAGTTTTATTAAACAGGAACAACAGCAGAGCCCCTAGCTGGACATAAACTTATAACCCGTAATTAGTACATGTGCTGGTGGGAAAACCGTTGAAATCAACCTGTATAAAATAACTTGGAAAAAAATAATCACAAAATTAAGCAAATGGTACTAATTAATAAATATGTGTAGATTTATAAGGTTCAGTTATAAACCCAACCATTATCAATAAACAATCTAGACAGTCATTGTAGAAACAAGGAATTGGGCAGTGGTATAATTAAAGTAACATTTTTGTTATTACAAGAAAGAGACAAACATTATTTGCTCAGTGTTGACAAAACAGAACTAAATGTATCCAGTGTAAAAAATAAAAAAGAAACTAAACTGACAGAAAATACTGTCTCATTTTCATATATAATTTCGTCAACATTCTCAGTAATCTATGTACAAGAGGTCTTTTTTAATAACTCAATTTGAATGCTTTTGTGAATATAATTATGTGGTCAGCATGCTGGATAAATGCAATTGTCTAAAGTTAGTCAAGACAAGCATGTACTTATCGGGGAATTAGCAGACGAACACAGATCATTTGACAGAACAAACAAGCGGTGACTCCGGGCGAGAGTCGCTACCACCGATTGTAAAGGTATCTAGCCAGCAGGGTCGCCCGTCGACTGCACCGAGATCGTGCTGAAATTAAAGACGCGTCACGTGCTTCCCTCGCAACGAACGCTGATCTTGCAGAGAAAGAAGCAGCAGAAAAAAGATTTAATTGTTTCATATGTAAATATGTGCAATTTACAAAAAAAAGGAGTGATTTTAATAATAATCATTTTATAAATAAAGTGTGGTTCATTGCACTTGTTAAAAACATTAATAAGATTTTAAAGGCAATAATGTCAACTTGATTTTAAAAAGGTGAAAACATTGTACCATAAGGCTGATTAAGAACTTTGTAATGTATAAATCTGCAACAAAAAAACCCCCCACACATACATAGATATGAGTGCATGTCTAACAGTGTGTGCATGTACTTATACACCTAAATACAAAAAATAGATATATACATTTATAAAATAAATAAAATACACATTAAAAACAATACATTAAAACATTCTTGGTTGGTAGTTTTCTTCAAAGCGGTCTTTAGCGCAGTCTTTCTGTACCAGTCTGGTGCCGACCTGCTCGTGTTCCTCGGTCAACTGTCACACCGCCCTGAAGAAAAGGGGACCAAACTCTTTGGTCTGGGGGCATGCAGCCCCGTGTGTGGGGAGGTGGGGGGTCGGGGCACGCCCCAGCCCTGGGTCACACGGGGCCCTCGTTGTGCACTGTGTGGTTCGACTTGTTGTGGGTCATGCAGTTCTGCTGCTGGTTCAGCAGGTTGACCGTCTCGTCCGGCAGGCCGTCCTGCCGCTCCGTCAGAGTCAGGTCGATTTTCGTGTACTCGCTGTCCGTGGACTGTGGGGTCTTGTCCATGCGGGAGGCCATGACAGCATTCTGATACTGCTGCCGTGTTACCTGAACAGCAGGGGGCAGTGGTCAGCACAGTGCAATTCCAAATTCCCCTGAGTGACAGGGGTCCTACAAATTTGGAACATAATTGAATTAGTCTGGGTTGGGGGGGCCAAAATCTGTAGCAGCACCCCACGCAGGGGTGTAGAAACCAGAGGGATGGGGGGGGGGGGGGGGGGGGGGGGGGGGGGAGATGTACCCCCAATATTTAATTTGGATTCTTTCATCCCCCCCTATAAAGAGACCTGCCCAGAATCTAATACTCAATAAGTGTCACATTGATCCTCATTTCTTTATAGTGAACTATGTTTCAGAAAGCAAACGGATATTGGGCAGGCTGATTTCTGTCTAAATAATGAAATTATTTATGCATTAATTGGCATTGTAAAAAAATTTAAAATCATATAACTGGTGTACCCCGCAGCCCCAGTGGGGATTAAGCATTCACGATATTGGATGGATGGATAGCTGGTGTATTATAGGAGTGTTGTGAGGCCAGATTACGTTGCATAAATTACAATGCTACTTTTCACCACTAGAGGCTGATTTGTCCCTCCCCCCCCACCCCATTTGTTATGTTTCCTGTCTCAGTGGAGGGGGCTATACAGGGTGCATTTGGCTTCACCTTTATGTACTGCAGGTCCGACACGGCCCTGACTGAGTAGTCTGGCATGTAGATCTGAAGGAAGGTGTTGAGCTGGTTGTTGCTGCTACCCAGCGTGGGAGTGACGGCATCGATCCGGTCGCTGCGGTTCAGGGAGTCCGAGTGGTTCAGCCCGAACGACCTCGGGGGGGACTTATTCTCTGCACGGCAGAAAAAGCAGAAGGAAAATGCCGATTCATATATAATGGAAAAAAAACTGGACGACATTTTACTCTTTCAATCAATACCCCATTGACCGTTGCATTACTTAGTATACTTAGGTGACAAATAAGTGGCGAATTCCAACACAGAAAACTCTATAACTTTTCCTTTCGGGATTACTTCTGCTTAGTTGGTTAAAACTGATCTGAAATTTACAAAAAAAAAAAGCTAATTAAATTAATTTTGCACACATGAGATGCAAGATCGGGTTCTTTTACAAACAGATATGTCCCTATTCTTGCATTACATTTATATTCAAACAAACACCTATTCAATAATCACCTGATTCAATATTCTGTGACCTTTTTAATGGATTTTCAAGACTCTCTTAAATTCATTGGAAAAAAAAAATTAAAAAAAAAATGCACATCTGACCACAAGGTGGGGCTCTTTGTCTGCCGATATTTTCTAGTAGGTGAAAGGTACTCCAATCACAGGACAAGAGGAACTTCATTGTCCTACGCAGAACCACTTCCCATGGACTGGGAAGACGAGAAGATACAGCTACTCTGCTGACTGCGGAAAAACTGCCTGGAAAACTAAAATGAACGGTACGGTAAAGCGGAGTGATAACACGACTGTTTCGATGGGAATATTTGGTTTTTTTTAATTAAAGACAGATTATGTTTTCCCTTCTTAAAGGAAATGTTGAAAGGGCTTCCCAAGGGTAGCCTCTGAACTTCAATTTGGATGGAATGTATATAAGCCCAGTCTGGATGTCAATTTAAAGCTAGGTGCCCCAGTGCAATATGCCAGGCATGTGCGCTGAGGGTGATTAGGACGCTACCTTTCCCGCAGTCCCAAAGCTCCGGAGCCGGGACTGATGTAATTCAGCAATCGGAAAATTCTTGCTGAGAAGGTCACTATACCAGATGTGGGCCGAGTGAGCCTCTGAGATCAGTGAGAGAGGCCAGAAAGGCCAGTTCACTGGGAGGGTGTTTCTCCACTGCTGAGCCAGCTGGACACTGTACTTCACGTCCCTGTTTACAGAGCTGGGTGTGTGACTATACATTACCAGCACAGCACCAGGGGATTGAGGCAAAAAAAGCAGAAAACTGAAAGAATCCAGCTATGTGAGGGTTAAGAACTGTCTTCCCATTGTTCAGTCACTAGCTATGGATCACACAACTGAAACGGTCATTTCCCTTCTCATATATAAACATGGTGCCTTAAAAGGTGACAGTGCTGTATGCAATATTCAGGCTTGGGTGACAATTTTAGCCAAAGTGCCTTAAGTACTTGGATCATAAGGGTGACAGAACATCACTGATGAAAACCACGTACGTCCTCTTTTTTGCCAATTTCACTACAGATGGAATATGCCCATTGTCATCTGTCTACTGATACTATTTAATCTAATTGACCAATGAAAACACATGTCATGAAGTCGTCTACTTAACTAGTATTTATCTTTGTACGAGTTAGCATTTCTATTCATGACAGTTTCTTGCTTTATACAGTATCACATAAACGAACAACTTAACACTGATAATTAGCTACCTAACATTGTTAATTGTGAACATAAAGCAAGATTAGTTTGTATTAAGTTGATGTTGACATTTTTACCTTGCTGACAGCTGTGTAAAGACAGGTATTTATCTGTGGTGCTAAGGGTGTTTCATTCATTGTTTGATTTTGTAGTTTCTGAGAAAATGTGTTTTTTTTTTGCTCCTGAAATAATGGTTTTTTGATGAGACGTGTTTTTCATTGTACAGCATCCATACGTAGATGTAGGGATAGCTTGAGAGACAGTCAGTATAAGAGACTCGGGAGGGTGGGAGAGGTCCACATTTGAGACGTACTGTACCTGGCGATCCAGCTAGTGACTCAGCCCTACTGACCACAAAGGTGCGAGACAGGGACAGAGGAACTGGAGAGAAAGGGACAGAGGGACACACAGGGAACCAGTGTCAGGAGAGGAAACTAGAATGTAGTGCAGAGAAACCATCGACCACACCAACAGACAACACTCATGGAAGTTTTGACTTGCACAAAAATGTTCAGAAGGTAGAAAGAAAAATGATTGGCTTGGAGAGATAACCAATCAGATCTTGGTCAGATGTCAGAACAACCTATTAGATGTCTTTGTCCCACCTCCTCTACAATTTCATTGGTTATCTCTCAGAACAAATCATTTTTCTTTCTGCCTTAAAAACATTTTTGTGTAAAGTAAAACTCACACAAGCACCCAGAACCCACAGGATAGGGCATCAGGCTGGACTGCTCCAGAGTATGGTCAGAAGGTCACTCTGCCCAAGCAAGACAGAAACTCAAAACTTGGCATCGCTATACAAAACTAATGATCCCACACCATCATCTAATCCTAAAGCAATAAAGTTAATAGAAAATTAAAAGAGAACTCTCAAATTAAGATAAACTGAATCAATGTCATACAATCCACTTTCAATTTCAAAACTTCTGGATAGCTCATTCAGTATCATTTGTGTGAGGTTGGGTGAAGGTGCGTAGTACATAAACTGAACAACAGAGGGTGCTGGAGGGCTAGCAGTCATTCGAAGTTTGTGAATGAATCAATAGAAAGTTAATGAAACTGTTTACATGTCAGGAAAACTTTCATCGAGCCATAAAAGAGAGTTATTGTCATGTGTCAAAAGAAGCACCCAACATGGAAGCAGGAAGCCTGCTCTTTGTTATGACGCCACTTTGTTGATACTGCCTGTGAATACCTTGACCTTTGACCCACTTGGGGGGGGGGGGGGGGGGGTGAGGGTCTGTAGCCATGAGAGACCAGGGCTTAGAAAAAGAACTGAGTGGGGGAGGTGAATCAGAGCACTGCAGTACCTGGGGAGACGGTGAGGGCCATCACTCCATAGGAGGAAAACGGTCCAGCTTCAAACTTCATGCCCTCCTTGCCTGCCTCCACCTCCACTTTGCCCTTTGAGTTCACAGAAAACACAAGGTCAGCCCACGTTTCCCAAACATGTGCACATCCCTTACACATCACTTTTACATATCATTTTCGCACATCACTTTTTTACACATCACTTGAAGTAACTTTCAACCAGCTCCAGCACAACACACTTTCAGCAGATTTCTTTTCTGAATACTAAACTGAAATGCAGGAAGAAAATGATAAATACAGCAATCATTCTAAATCATGACGAAAGTCTTTTTGCGGCAGCCCTGATATCGACAGCTTAAGAAGAATGGAACTTCTCCATAGTCTAAGCGCTTGTCCTGATCAGGCTTGTTACCAAAAGCCTACCCTGGGCAGCACAGGACAGAAGGTTGGGTTATATCTGGAACGGCCATTGCAGACATTCACAAAATAACTCGGGGCAAGCACTACGGATAATTATGACATGCCGATTTGCCGAAGTGCATGTTGGACTGCAGGAGAAAACCAGAGGAATCCCACAAGAAATAGTGAGAACATGGGGGAACATGTGAAATCCAGGCAAATAGAGAGGAGGCAAGATTCAAGCTTCTAACTCCAAGTAATAGTACAAACTACCAAGCTGCGCACTAATGCCCGAATGCCAACCATAACCCTAGCCAGAACGTCAATGCCAACACAAACGTTAGCTAACACCCTAATCATAACTCAATGGCGCTCCATAAGCCCTAACTCCAAATCCATCCCTAACTCAAGACTGTACTGTGCCCTAGATGAACCCGAATAGCAATCCAAACCCTAATCCTAATGCAAACCTGAAATGAAAGAAAAAAATAAAAATGCAAACCTGAAATGAAAGAAAAAAATAAAAATATTTTATCACTTTAATTTCAATACCTATCACCAGAGGTGGATAGTTCAGGTACAGAAAGTAAAAATCCAGACATTGATTTTGTTTCAACCAAACAGTTACAGTCACGGATTACAGTGACTGCGGTTGGTTGAAATAAAATCTTAGTCTGGATTTTTACTTTCTGCACCTGAACTATCCATCTCTGCCTATGACTGCTTCACAATGATCTGACAGAAGTTCAAGATGGAAGATAATATGCGAACAACCTTTAGGAGTAGGAGTCTCTAAAAAATCTCCGGGTGGGATTTCCACAGAACAATGCCGCGGCATTCTGACCTGAAGGATGAGGATGAAGTAGTCTACAGGCTTGTTGCGGTGGAAGAGGTAGTGATCTGGAGCTCTCTTGTTCTTGTCGTTGTACTTCAGCTCCTGGATGACATTGGGGTGTTTGAGAAGACGCAGGAGAATCTTCTCAGACATCTGAGTCGGACTGAAGGGTTCCACTTCTGCTGGGAGAGATAAAAGACAGCCTGGTGTCTAAACTGCTCACTTTGACGTCTTAACTCTTCTGTATCCGGGAATGACTGACAGTTTAATGATGGAGCTGGAAGCTTCGCTCGATCGCGTAATGTTTGTGTAATTTTGTGTAATTTTTATCAGCAAATCATGGCCTAGTCCTGAGCTGCAGGACATAGCTGAGTCAGACGAAAAGAAAACGGACAACAAGCAATAATATAACTTCTGTTCCTGTCAGCAGGGTTTACCCTCAGCTGAAAGTACTAACAGAAGTCCAGATGATATCCAGCTCGAAGGCCGGTTAACCTTTCAGCTGCACGTCTAGCGATGAGCATCATGACGAAAACAGGAGCAGCAGAGACTCTTCCTGTGCTGCCTACTCGCAGATCCCAACAGCCTCTCCTGCGCTGACCCCTCAGCAGCTAGGCAGGCACACTGGTGCAATTCAAGCAACAACGCTCCGCACTTGCCTGTTGCTAGGAAACGCAGTGTAGCCAGTAGAAGCTGAGGTGATATTTTAACCTTCGTCTCATTGTCCGTGGGCCTGAAGGCCGAGAAATCCTGCTTCCTTTCCCGATGGGTTATTTTCTTTTTCGTTTTGTTGTCGGCTGCAAGAAAACAAGGTTAGACATACTGGGAGGAACCTCGGTGATGACTGTTGAATTTCAGGCTGTATATGCGGGCGGGCCTGTTTGTTAGGGCCCTTAGACGTATGTTTGGTATCAAAAGAGGGAAAAAAAAAGCTGTCATGTAAAAGTCCCTTTATTTATAAAAATGCACTCAACTGGAAGTATATTGGCTTTTCCAATAGCCAAAACACTTACTGAAACAAAACTGTGTATTTATATTTCACGTAAACACAAATACAAAGCATCGTAGGATACATTTACTACAGTGAAGCAGCTGACCTCTGGAAGTGGAACTGTGGACCAGGACAGTGGACCAGATAACTTCAGGACAGCTGCTAATTGTTCAGTTGGTATGCAATGATAGGTACCATATATCAGAGTTTCCCAATCCGGTCCTTGGGGACCCACAGCCGGTCCATGTTTTTACTCCCTCCATGCACCCTGCCAGACTCTCCATGTTTGCTCCCTCCCCGCAAAAACGTGGACTGTCTGTGGGTCCCCGCGGACCAGATCGGCAAACACTCCGGCATGTGTTGGATGCCGGGCAGGCAGAGGGTAGTTGAGTTTACTACCACTCAAACCACGCATCCACAAGGGCCCCCAAGGTTCGAGGGCCCCCTGTTGGCCACAAACAGTTACATCACACTACATTAAGGGTGGCCCCAAAGTGACTTTTTCAGTTGTGCACCTGAATTAAAAACCCACCCCCTGCAGACAGTTAACATGTGTGTTTGTTTAAAATGAGGAATAGCATTCATTGAATAACTATACATATAATTCACACTGATTCCAGACCTGTCCATAAACCTTAAACATGTGCTGAATGTGAGATATCAAACGAACATGTTTGATGTGAAGTATGCTGATGAAACTGATGAAAATTTTGTGAGAGTCCCCCTTCAGGCTGGATTTTCCATCCAGTTCTGGACAACGACCCCCATTGGCTGGTACCTACTATACAAGTCAGTCTCGTCCAAAATTTCAGACTTGATGATTTCTTCGATAACATCCTCCAAGGTGACGATACCCAGGACCTCGTAGAAGGGGTCTCCTTCCCCCTCGTTGTTTACCCTCTGGACGATGGCCAGGTGGGATTTACCTGGAAGAGGACAAAGGCTGATGTCACATTTCAGAAGCCCGCAACATCTCAAAGTGACACTTTCTTAAGAGCTAAATCTGTATATCTCACATTGGAGAGCACATTTTATATTTCAAAGCATACTTCACATCAAAATTCAGCTATTCAGCCAGGAAGTATTTTAGACCAGTATGACATTTTTTTTCCCAGTTGAAGAGACTTTCTAGATGTACCATGAAGAAAGTTTGGATAATGATGACCCAGACATCATAAAACACCAAAGCCTCTCAGACTGAACAGACAGATATTTGTCTAGTTTTCATAAGAAATGTTCTCATCAGCCTTCCCAGGACCCCCAGTATGCAGCTTAAACAACACCCCCCACCCCTCACAAATACTGTCAACCAAAACCCTAAACATTTTCCCTCCTATTCTCAGCTTGCTATCGTTTCAAAGGAATTTTCCAGTGGGTAGGCTAATATTAGACCTGAAATTAAGTTTCCATTCAGCTTCAGCTATATTCTCACTGATGTAACTGCCACGTCATTTGATTGTCTTGTGGCTAGTAGACAAATTCAATACTGAGAACTCCTAAGCTCACCCCTGTTCCTGCGGGCAGAATATGGATGTGAACTTTCCCTCCCCGAATCAACACACCTCAAGCTGGACTGCACACACCCTACCGCACTAGAGTAAAGTTGATTTTGATACTATTTCTGCTGAGAGGGCAGAAGCCATAATTCTCCATTTCCGCTCCCACGTCCCTAAGCAAAACCAAACAACAAGAGTTAGGTTTCAGTCGCAAACCATTAGCTGGAAACGCCAAACGTATGGCACTGCTATGACGACCGACTTTCATCTTATAGTTGCTGCTGATTAATTCCCTACAGTTCAGCACGCAGGCGTCTGTGTAGACTGGGTGAACCACAGTGTGCCCACACTCAAACCCAAACTGAATCTAGGTGAGGCGACCGTTCTAAAACTGTGGCCTGAAGCTAACAGCTAACAGCTGACAGCTAACAGCAGTACTTGTGAGGTGCTTCGCTAAAGGAGAGGACGGTGCTGACCATGAACTGGTATCGTGTTACACTGGGGGGGGGGGGGGGGCTCATTAAATTACACGCTTTTTTTTTCAGCTGAGGTTTCTCCAAAAACAAACAAACAAACAAAAAAACATACTGTACGTTCAGCAGTCACCAATGCTGTTTCGATTCAACGATGCTATTTCTGCTAATTGCAAATACATTTAGCAAATACACGGTGAGGTTAAGTTACAAGCCACCCTCAACAACTTTTGCTTGTCTAAACAACTCTGTACACAGTTGACAAAGCATACAGGAAAATAAACAGGGAACAGTGACCCTTTTATCTGTTTGCTACTGCAGCCAAAGCTAATTTCGAAGCAGCTCTAGCTTGATAGTGAAGAAGTCAGCTGGTCAGAGACTGAGACGGTAAGTTAGGGACTTTATCTCATTAGATTGCGCTTTAACTGCCAAGTCCTGCAAAGCGTTCGCGTCTAATCATCCAGTTAAGCAGCTTTACCTAAAGCCTTCACACACACACACACACGCACGCAAAATTTTTTGAGACAGAATCTTTTGAAAAAGCTACCAAATTTCACAAGAATCCACATGCCGGTGATACAATCTGCCAATATGAAATCAGCAGGTGTGCCCTTATGGTATAGATGGAAAAATAACTAAAAAGGAATCCAGTTTACAGTAGCATTTCTTGGGCAAAAAACCAGAAGCCTGAGTCAAAATCAAGGATGTAGGTTTGGTTTCAATATCAGTAGTGATCAAATTATCCATGAACCCCCCTAAATACACATGGTACTCCCACAATATTGGTAGGGATTAGGGTGACCACCTAATCCATGTCAGGGAGGAGACTTGGAGTTAGGACAGGATTTGTAAACTACCATTTCAGTTAAAAGGACCTGGATTTCACTTTAGCACTGAGTTCTTGCTGCGTGCTGATTGGTCAATCTCCTATAATCATGCATGTGTCACTAATGTTAATGTGAAACATTGGATGAGTCTTTCAGTCAAGGAAACAAACCAGTCAAAGCACAAGAAGAACTGAACCATTTAGCCAAGAACAGGAGCCTTTCAGTTTTAAAGTAGTTTGTGAAACCTGAAGTAGATTAAATCGATTACCTGGATTAGGTGGTCACCCTGTTAGGGACATGTCCCTACAATCCATACCCAAATATACACTGTTAGTCAAAATGGTAGATAATGCTCCATGTTTAGCCTTCACAGTGAAGCATCTGGAGGGCTTTGACAAATGCGTAATGAATGGGCTTCATATTTACAGGGAAGAAATGAGGCCTGAAGCCTCTGAAGCACCATCAGCATCTCAAAGACACCAAAGGCAACCAGGAGCAGCGTAAGGACAGAAGGCGGACGAGCGGGCCGTCGCTCCGAGGAACAAGATGGGGATCAGAAGCAGGGTGTCCGGAGGGAGAGCGCGGGCCCACGGGGGGGCGCCGGGGGAGGCCGGCATCATTCCATGTTCCCCCCAGACTGACTCTGGTTTCAATTCCTATGTCTCACCGTCTCAGAAGAGGACAGCAAACTTTCCAGTTTCCCAGCAAAAACAAATGAAGGACGACAGGAAAATGTGACTAATGTCTTCCCAAAATACTCCAGAGACGAACACGCACTGTTTATTCATAGCTCCTTGGCTGCTACAATTACGCTGCGGCGTGTGTGTGTTTTTTGTTTCCTTAGGGAATGACCCGATTGGCTTTCCAGGGTCGACATGAGCGGCGACAGTCAGAGAGAGGGCGCCAAGCGTGGCTGTCTGAGTCAGTCCCTGTCCTCGAGGGGCTGCCACGGCGAGGGTACAGGACAGTGCTGGACTCGGGCAGGTGGGGCAGCCCTGTCGGGAAACCCAAGCCCAAGCGGGCCGTTCACACGGAAACAGGCGGGGGAGAGCTGATGACCATCTGACAATGCATGAAAGTACAGCAGGAATGAAGAAACTTCACGGAAATCTTCAATGGAATCAACGTTATTTACGCTTGAGGGGCAAACATAACATATTTAGCTGGTACTGGTTGGTACTTTGTGATATTTTCCTGTATAGAGCTGGTCCAGTTTTCTGCTAGAAGGATGAACTGCAGATGGGGGGGTGGGTGTGGGGGGAATAATAATTAATAATTAATAAAGGAATAATCAAAATATCCCAACTTAGAGGAGATACAAACGCATGAATACGGACAGGAATATTACTAGCACAATTTCACACTCATCGTGCCTCGGATCAAGGCGTCACAACAGATATTCACTTTTAAAAACACATGGATAACTGGCCTAGGAATCACAATAGCACAAGCCATCTCCCAAACCCACAGTGGGATCAGAATCGCCATACACACACAGCACCCCCTGCTGGGTGGCCAGGGCGATGCGGCATGTGGACCACCTCCCCCCCCTGCCCGAGATACTCGCACGGCCTTCTGGGACTTCTCCCCTGCACTTCTCTGCCATTCCCAGCTTTATTTATGGAATGTGATCCGTCATATTTTTCCATAGCGGAATTTCCCTATAAATAGTCGAGGAGGCCGTGGAGTCGTGCGGTGGCCCGCCGTGCCCGTTCGGCTTATTTTGGGTCCACCGAAGACGGTGAGACTCTGAGCAATGGGAAACTAGCAGACAGAGTCGTGCGATCCCCTTTGGAGAGAGCCTGGGGTGAGGGCAAACGGCCTCATTCTCTTGAGTAAACGACGTACCAACCAAACTATATTTGGCTCATAGCCCTTCACACAAAGTCAGCTAACGTGTCTTTAATTTATGGATATAATATGTAAAATAATGTTAGCAGCAATCGTCTCCCTAATTGCTCATTCCTAAGAAGTTACACCAAGCGAGCAGCTCGGCCAAAACAGCAAAGCTGGGAATTGCACGCTGTCCAGCGTGTGGGTCCAACGAGAGGGTCCAGTACGCGGGTCCAGCGACCCAGCGGCAGAGTCGCATCCTGGTGCTCTCAGTGGTTTCCCCCCACGTCTCACCGCTCAGTCCATCCGGGTAACATAATTCATCATAGGGTAACGTAATTCATCACAGGATAACGTAATTCAGCACAGGGTAACGTAATTCAGCACAGGGTAACGTAATTCATCATAGGGTAACGTAATTCATCACAGGATAACGTAATTCATCACAGGGTAACGTAATTCATCACAGGATAACGTAATTCAGCACAGGGTAACGTAATTCATCACAGGATAACGTAATTCATCATAGGGTAACGTAATTCATCACAGGATAACGTAATTCATCACAGGGTAACGTAATTCAGCACAGGGTAACGTAATTCAGCACAGAGCAGAAAATACCACCACCTGGATTTTGCAGATAAAAAATTATCTGCAGAGTGGAAGATGGCCTGGGCTGTAAATTATTCATCCTTGCCAATGCCAGGTGGTGTCACTTCCTATCCAAATGACGACTTTAATTACTTGTCCATGCCCTAGGACACAATAAAAGAAGAGAAAAAAAATCGGCAGTGCCGCAGTCCTCCGGGGTCACAGCAGCTCAGCCTTGACCGGAACGCTTTTGCTGGTTTCCGTTCTTTGCACAGTAAATAATAATGGATGTGCATGACAGAATTAGGCCATGCCGCACATCCACACTGAGCCAATCAGCACACACCTTTTACATCACATGACCTTTTGCATTACATGAGTAGTTTAAGCTGCACTGGAAAACTTAAACACTGATAATTAATAGAGCCATTTGCTTACTGATGAGATTTCAATGAATATCACACCTAGAGAAAAAACATAAAATGTAGTCAGATTACTTATAGTATAGAAAGAAATCAATTGGCATTATGGTAGAAATTAATTATGCAATTATGGTAGAAACTAGGGCGGCATGGTGGTGCAGTGGTTAGCACTGTTGCCTCACACCTCTGGGACCCGGGTTCGAGTCTCCACCTGGGTCGCATGTGTGTG
>JAODLC010000045.1:6245599-6261044 GCA_026781145.1 Hippopotamyrus pictus | reverse complement strand
GTGGACTGCGAGGGGAGCTGAAGACCGTCCAGGTGCTCAGGGGTTAAAGGGCTGGAAGCAGCCGTCTGACTGGAGTTCAAGGCGCTATAAGGAGGAGGGGGGGTGGGGGGGTGGTTGACCACTTCCTCATATTCGGGTAAGAGGTAATTTGGCAAAAACCCTAAGGCACAAAATTTCAAAAAGAGAGAGAACAAGAGAAAAGGTTAACTTAATTTCCTCACGCATTGTGACAGACTACACACCTTTAAGGACCAAGATAGTTCACATGAAATATTTTGTAACGACCTGTTTTGGAGCACAGTGCGCTAGGACAGGTTAGACTGCATAACAGAGGGTGAATGTGCTCTGACTGTCAGTCTCCACAGGCTTTGCTTTCAGATGATTTCTCGCCGATTGTTGTCCTGGCCTCCATCAGACGTCGACGAGGGACATTTATTCCGTCCCTTAGACGCCGTTTTGCCTTTTCCCCCCCCTCTACTTTCTCTTCTGCCATGCAATGGAGCGTGAACAGCATGCATGCCAAGCGCGAGACAAATTCTAACGTGACGCGTTTCTGCCCCACACACAAATAGGTGACTGTGTTTGGCGTAAGGCAAATGCTAAAGCTGGCAGGGTGTCGAAACAAATTGTTATTGAGGTGCTTTCAACTACGCGTAATAACAGCCGCCTTTTCTGCCGAGCCTTACAGACAACTCCCTGTCACATGGCATGCTGGGAAGTGTAATGGATCTCAGAGCAAACATCATCTTTGGCCAAAAACGCAGCCTGCGAGAGGCTAAAACACCAAGCCGTGTGGGTGATCTTATCATACCCGAACACAGTGGAAGAATGAACTCTAACAACACAGAAGAGATCATCTGGACATTCGCTGGGGTAAGCTGAAAGGTCATAACACCAACATAGCACTGACAGTGTATAACTTTAACAAACAAACAAAAAACTGCGGAAACTGAATCAAGACAAAAAAGCCAAAACATGTATTACAGTATCAGGAAACTAGTTGCTCAAAGACAGAAGCGTTTCAGTGTTTCCCCTAGGTTTACAGCTTGGGGGGGGCAGGATGACACCAACAGGATTCATGGTGTTCATGTGTTTCTTTTAATGACAGCAGTCAATATAACAACTGAACTGAACATCAGAACATTTCTTTTTATGACAATTATCCACAAAGTGTATCTTTCTGGGCTTCTGGAAGAACATTTCTAGAGCCTCTTGATATGGGAAGTCAGAAACGTCTGGCCCATTTATTGAGATCCACATGCAGGCTGCAAGATTGTCTCCTTGCAGCCTACTGCAGATATTTGTCTTGACCCGCAAATACATTACCTGTTAGGCTTTAAAAGTGATAGCTGATAGCTTAAAATAGTGATAGTTTAAAGCAGAAAATCCCATTGTGAAACGTATTTATTACTCTGTTCATGGTTGAGAAGCCCCTCTCACAGTTTACGCTGCTGACATATTTTCCGACGCGCTCTCTGTCCGCTGGTGGGACTGTGCTCACCTGTGTGTGCGTGAACGTGTCTGTGCGCGCACATTGGGGTGGAACTCCACCATGCGCGATACAGAGAGCAGAGGAGAATTGTAAACGCACGACCGTGTAGAGACAAAAATGACAAGCTGTTGTGTAAATAAGATAAATAATATAAGTCTATTTAGTTTGTTTAATAAAAGGACAATGTACAGACCTGTTCTATAGGAACGGTAACCTTAAATGACTTCTGTTGTGATCTGGTGCTATATAGAGAATAAAAATAAATGAAGTTAACTCGACCTTCAAGGTGCCCCCCTAATATAATGGCAGGGGAAACACTGGGTATGAAGGAATGAGTTTAAAATGCAGGGTTTGTGGGAGCAGGCGGTGACTCACTGAAATAGAAGGGAACAGAAGAGTAATTGTGAGCTTCCCGGTAGGCGATGAGGTTGATCTCGTGCTGCCGCTGCTGCTGCTGCAGTCTGTGCTTTGTGCGCCGGTGGTGGCAAATGCAGCAGCAGCTCAGGATGAAGATCACGGCCCACACCAGCCAGAACCCTAGCGGGCGGACGACAGCTGTCGGCAAAGGGGAGGCGCGGCCCATAGCCCGTGGGTCTGCGGGGGCGGGGACTCCGAACAGTGCATGCTTTTTTTATGCAATAAATCATCCAAATAAAAACTCTGTTGACTATCTGATTCTATTACTTAAGACTACTACCTAAAACACAGAAAGACTAGTACAATTATAAAAGTTAATAATCTGTTTGCGTGCTGTGCGCAAAACCCCCATACATCAAACTTAACGGCCCGTTCAATCTGGAGGTGGAACAACGTGTGCTGTGTCTCTGGCCAGCCATTTTGTAAGGAACACTTTGCTGGTTGGGGAGAGTCACCTTCCTGCACCAGAAAGGATTACAAAGCCAAATACAGCATACACAAAACAATATGCTCAAGTGAACCTTTAGATATTCTATTGTTACTACCACATTTCAACATTCCAACAATAACTTACTTGAACAAACTGACAATATAAGCAATCATATTCCTTTGAGCATATCTAACTTCATGATTTAAGTGGTTTTTGTGAACATTTTTTTTTTTAAACGCGACATTTAACTAGAAGTAATGATTATAGAGAAAACCTGCATTTGTTTTGTTGGTAGCTGCATGTAAAATATTCTGCATTAGAAGAGCTCAATCAGAAGATTTAACCTGTCCAAAAATTACAACTCATGGGCAATGAGACGCAGCATGAGCTGTTCCTACAACCAGGGGCGGCTGGCCGGATGAAACTAACAGGATGCAGGGAAAGCTGTCAGTTTAACAGGGATCATCCCACCCTTCCTTCCTGGAGAGACCATACTGCAGGTAGCTGCAGTCCAGTAGAGAACATGGGAGGGAGTGAACTTACACCAGAGTTCGTAGTAGTAACTGCAGCACTGAGACTGTCCACAGCAGTGTCCCGACTCACATGTGTAGCTCTGATTGTTTACTCCATCGCAGTATAATTTGTTCTGAAAAAGAAGCAGTTCCTTTTTAACACACACATATCACATTACACCCAAATTTAGGAAACTGACAGGCTGACACCTTTCGATTTGTTTTTTTCCAAAGCACTGCTGTGAACATGGCAGAACAGTTACGAGTCCTATGTAAGGTTCTGCATAATCCAGCGGAACAACCATGCTCAACATCACTAACATCACCCCTTCAAGGTCAACAAACTGACAGACACTTAATAGTACTATTGAGTAAACAGTGCCATATGAAATTACTCTTAAAACAATGGCAATTTTCTTTCCCATGTTTGGGGGAAAAAAAAACAAAATCAAAGGAAAACAGCAAGCCTGTTTAAGCATACATTTCATTTAGCTTTCAAAACCAAATTGGCACAACAAGGTGAGATGTGGTTATTAGACTTGCTGTATCAAAAATTTAAGGGCACATTCCAGTTTCCCCAGAATCAAATATGGTGTAGACTTGAAATTACATTTTAACAACAATAATGCTCACAATGATTCACAGAATGACACAATCATTAGTTCCACATAATAGGTATTAAATATTACAATTAGAAAATAATAATAAAGTCAATGAACTCTAGGATTAATACAATTTATTTAAACATTTTATATAATTTCAAAAAAGTGAGCAGTTACTAAAATGAGAGAATCCCTTAAAAACTCCATAAACAGATAATACACGGTGAGGTTTATTTCTATATTTCTTTTCTGTTTAATTTCAGGCAAGCTATATACGATAGAATTCCCATGAAAGTGAACAGAGCTCCGCACTTTTGCCATTTTCCACTGACTCATGTTTTGAACTTGGGGGGATGAATAGAAATCTTTACTTCCTCTGTCAAATTTAGACCTAGAAGTCAAAGTCTCAACCCCAGTTTTGGGAACAAGTGGTGCAGCAATAGGTGTGAGATTTTTGTTTACCGTCCTGTGCACTGTATACCTGTTTATATTGGGGGGACTGGACCACTGCAAAATGCTGTCACTATACAGACTACAAGACCTAATAAAATCTCCCTAAGAATACACAGCTTTAAATAATATTTAAAATCCTGGTAAGCAAATTTATCATACAAGTACTGTTCACAGTAATAAAAAAAATCAATCATTTACAAGTATAAGACTACAGGAATACTAATACTTATATTCAGAAATGGACTTTAGACTTCTGGCAAATTGTTCAGAGAGAGATCTCAGGTGGATCTTAAGAAATGACACTTGATATTTACCACTAAAAAGGTAATATTGGTCAGAACACAACTAGATACACCTAATACAACGTGAACTTGTGATAAGCGGATTATGAGAGAAAAGTGCACCGTGTGATCATTATACAGAACTACATGTCCTGCCAAGAGAACACGCAGCCCTACGTGTCGCTTTTAGGAACCTGACAAGTTTTCTCATGTAATCGCATGAAATGCAACATCTGGACTTTGCTAACTGTTGTTTTAATTAACTGTATTTAACGCAGCGCGCGACCATGTCAAACACCTGCACATCATCTATTTGTCTTGCGTAACTCATTTAAAACATGAATTTAGTCTATCAGTTGTTCAAAAAGAGCTACCGGATTCCCCAGTAAGGGACGAAACATTGTGACAGCATTTAAGGCCTTGGCAGACGTCAGTGGTATTAAAACACATAAAAAATATGTAATTCGTCAATAAATAATTAGCTCTTCTAATTTGTTAGTAAAAATTGAAGTTCGCATATTATGAAACAGATTTTTTTTAAAACTGTTACGAGTCATAGTTTCTCAAAGAAGGCGATTCCCAACAGGAGAAGACAGGTCAAAAGTGGGAACTTAACCAAGCCATTTAATCAACTAACAACGAAGTATTGGAGGAAACCACAAAAAGGCCACGGTTACCCCACAAGCTGGAAGTCTCTTCGGGCGTCAAACACCGAACACTGGTAGCAAAAGTGGTGGCCGTCAGTAACGCGATACGGACCTAGCCGCGGCTAGCAGGCTGCCTGGCCGCGTCGCTGGACGGAAACCCCTAACTTAAATATTACGGCTCAGACAGCCGGGTAACAATCTCCTTCAGGCCGCATAGTTACCGGGAGCTCCGAGCACGCCGACCGGCCGGCAGGCCCGGGTTTGGGAGATCACTTTGTTATTAGCGAGCGGCTGCGCTAACTAGCCATGTAGCCGAGTAAAGTTCTTACCTCCTCGACTGCCGTCGCGGTGGAGCTAACGGAAATGATTTGGAGCAAAAACATGCCCATGTTGAGAGCCGGACTGACGCCTCGCTGTCAACGCATGTACAACAAATACTCAAAAAAAGGAAATATATATATATTGTATAGAGACAACTTCCCTTTAGCTCTGGTAATCTCGTCAGACCCCCGAGCTACATAACTAATTAAGGACCCAGACCTGGACACGCCCATTTGCCTCATGATTGGCTGTATTCTAGAGGGGCATTTCCCATGTGCAGCTGCCATTGGCTGGAATGAGTGTCATGTAGCAGCGGCTCGTGGCCTGCCTGTCACTCGGAGTCTCTTCTCCCGGGTGTGGCTTTGAGGAGCGCGAAGGAAGGCCGTGCTGCTCCCTGGCACAAAACGTGACATGCACTGTGCCGACCTTACGGTGTGGCTGTCATTGATCTTTTTACGTAACTGGATCCCTGTGTCTGCGATTCATTCCAGCGCATTCATGTCCAAGTTAATCAGGTTTGTAACATACAGGGAAAATATTATTTTCGAATGTTTTATTCCTGAGTGTGATCCTGTGCCTATTACTTTTGTTTTAGAAGTGAAGAAACACCTAATTAAAAACGTAACACAAAAAAACTGAAATGCAGTTCCCACAAGTGTAGATGTTTAAATAATACTGTTAGATATATTTTGGGTCAATTTTGTGACTAAGTGAAAGGATAAGTTTAGCGTGGTGGATATGGTGTTGTGATCGGAAGGGTGTTGGTTCGAATCCCGTGGTTGGCAGTGTGTTATCACTATTGGGCCCTTCAACCCACTTACGCCTGGGAAGCATAACAACATATGTAAAGGCCTCAATACAAGACATAAATACAAACTATATTTTTGAAGAATTTAACCATTTTTCATTTTACAGTTCAGTCATTTTCATTTGTTAATTAAATTTCAAGAGGTCAAAGCCATATTTCAAGTACTGTTTATTAATGTGTACACATTCATGTTCTTTTTAAAAACATTCCGATCATTTATGAACTGTAAGTTCCCACAAGTGTCACCAGATTCTGCTAAAATCCAGTATTCTCTCATTGAATTTAATTCTCAGATTAAAAGGTCAAATCAACAGCTTTAACTTTGATATGACACAACCCACATATGATTCATCTTCATCTTGAAACTATACTTAAATTTACAGGCAGATTTACTTCTATCAGCACAGTAGTTTATCACTCAATAGCAGTTCTTTTAGAGTGGGGGTTTCCAATCCCCGATCCGGGACTGGTCCACCCGGCTACAGAATGCTATGAATTTTCAAGCCTTGCCCTTCTTACGACCCATTAGCTCCGACCATCAGCATACCACCGCCATGCACCCCCAAGCTGACAAGTTTTACCGGTCCTTGAAATTTTTGCACAGCATAAACCAGTCCACAGTTATCAAAAGGTGTGGAAACACCGTATTTTAGAGCATGCCAAGTTACCAGTTACCCGTAAACAACCACCTGGCCGTCGGGCAGGTTACCGAGTGCAGTACTCCGTCACCAGTCCCTCTCGCGGGGTTCCCTGTAGGGGATGCCGAGATACGTGAAGACGTCCCTTTCGGTGGGCGTGGACAGCGGGGTTCCCGTGCACACCTTCAGGCTGCCTTGGCGCATCACGTCTCTGTTCAGGGAGTGCTCCGACAGGCTCATTTTCTTGGTTTTGGCCAGAGCTCTCATGGAGCGGTTGAAGTGAGCGGATCCGGTAAAGTACAGCAGGGAGCATGCAAACTCTGCGTACGGCACCACGATGATGTCGAGCCTGCGATGGCGTTGACCAGGGCCCGGCAGACGACACACCCCCAGGTACTTCTTCTGTTCTCCGTTCTCTTCGTGGCTGACTAGATCGTCGGTTAAAAACCCTGCATCGACAAAGGACAACGATGGCTCCCATTGAATCTGCCCCTTGAGGAGATTCCAGAAGGCTTCCACACAATGCGAGCGTGCCCTACCACTTTGGTGGAGGTTCTGCAGTATTTGACAGAAGACGTTCCTATGAGATTTTCCATCCGGGTGAGTGATGAGAACATCTACATCTCCGCAGGTGGTCCTTCCTCGGCGGAAAGAGCCACACGCCACTGCTAGGAGTCCAGGGTTCAGGCAATGAGCAGCATCCTTCACCTGCATGTACACACACACACACAGACAGACACACACACACACAGACACACACACACACAGACAGACAGACACAGACCAGATTAGGTATCTATATCTTCATGGGGACTATCCACTAATTTCTATGCACATAACCCTAATCCCAACAATGACAGCCTAACCCCTACGCAGCCCTAACCTTAACTATAAGTAACCAAACAAAATTCAACACTATCAGCTACTTTAGTTGTTTTCTTTTTTTTTTTGCATTCACAGATTTATATAAAACAGGTATTTATTGTGGGCACTAAGATAAAAAGCAGTTTTAGCCCATTGTGGGGACATTCAGTCTCCATAATGTGGTAAATCCAAAGCCCCCCCCCCCCTTCCATTCTAATGCAAATTTGTGGCTCGATTCTTTGCGAAGCAGTGCATGGGAAATCACGCCTTACCTCCACCACCATGTTTAAACAAACACTAAAACACCTTTAAAACATGGTACACTTCTTGGCTTAGTAGTATTATTATGACACACGCAGAAAAGTCAGTGGCTTCTTATATAAATTTAAAAGCTCAAAAGCCACAAGCTAATCAGCCTAATCTGCAGGAGAGACGACTGAAAACTAATCCTTTAGTATCAAAGAACAAAAGGGAGAAAAAGCTTGTCTGCCTGTCACTTTCTTATGATTTAAAGGTGTATATAGACGTGTGTAGCAATCTTTATGCATTATAATGCATAAACTTATGGGTCATTCCATGGCAAACCACCGAGCGGGTCACAGGTGACCCTCTCAGATTTGCCTGAGTGCACAAGTGCTCCTACACCAAACCCAAATTTTAGGTCTGTATCTCGATTAGTTTTGAAACTACAGCCCTTTGAAATTAATTTTATGCATTTTGCTAAACGAGCCTTTCGGTCCAATTTCCGACATTCACAGCTCCTTTGAAATTGCATGTACAGCTTTACAGCTTCATGACTAGGGCCAACTTTTTCTGTAGAATGCAGAAATATAATCAGATCATATCCCATATACTTTTCCTCCTACAAGTGTCTGAAAATGACCAAAAATTCTATAGAACACCCCCTTTCAGAGCTTCTCGCTCAAACTTTATTCCAGATAAAGCATTCAGCTTGTCTGTCATGTGTATGCGGTAACCATATGCGTTACCGTTAGAGGAGTGTCATATTAAGTTTTTGAAATGTGCTCTATTTTCAAAGTTTCCCACCTTCATCTCCTCATTTGACCATATAGGCAGTTGCCTGTCATTTTTATATTTCCACCATGTATTCTTCTATATCTGAAGATGATCTGGCGCAGATTTTGTGTTGCTGACTTTCCTACGGTTACCTAAAGGTGTATATAGATATGTGTAACAATTTTTATGCATTGCAATCGAGAAATATATCCATCAACCTTCTAACAGCCTATCCTGCTCATTGATAAATTTATTATTTTTTTCACAACAGGTCATATATGACATCTGAAAAAAGTCACATATATTCTGATTCTAGGTTGTATGTGATACTTAAACAACAAAAACAGTGACTGTGAAAGAAAAAATACCATTACAGTTTTCTCAATAGCAGCGGCCTCCTCTCTTGGCATCCGATCCAGAAAATCATCGTAGTGCTTGAGTCCAATCTTCTGCTGGGAATTGAGCTGAGCCTTAGTACTGATATCCTCCAAGGTGCGAAAACCCTTAAGTCACAAAAAACAAAAACAAAAAAACACTTTTTTTTTTTTACCCAGTACTAAAGTCACAGTTTACAGCTGTCAGAGGTTTTCCATTAACTAAGGAATGAATTGAAAATATGAGGGAGACACATTAATAACAAAAAAAGTCTAATTAAAGGTTTCTAACCTGCTGGTACCAGAGTTTTGCAGTTTTTGTCCCAGCCCCCCAGATATTGCTAAAGAGTTCTAGTACAGGAACATCCTGTCCAATGTAGTCCAGCTTTCGAAGGTGTCCACTCTCCATAATCTCTTGGATTTTGTCCGCCATACGCTTTCCGATGCCTGGGATCTTGCACGCTTCCTTTGAATAGAAAAATGAGCATTCAATTATTACGAATGATTACAGCACTTCTTATAAAAAGTCAACACAGAGTCCATGGAAGACCTTAGGCGCCTAACGCTGACAAGCTAAAGAAACTGTCAGACTTTCACAAGTGAACTGCTAGGTAATGTGATCTTGAGGCAAACAGGAAACCAGCCTGTCACTGAGAAGCTACAGTGAGCACCATGAGTCCAGATAGACAGGAGAAATGTAACCATGTGGATATACCTTTCGCAATACAGCGTGTACTATATCAAAGGAAGCACCACTCCTCAGCACAGTCATGATGAACAGATATGTACATTAGTAGTAAATCCTACGGGACCCTAGATCTTTGTAAGCCTGCTCCTAACAGAAACTTTTCAACAGTAATATAATACTAGAGTGTACATTTTATTCCATGAAAAAAAATACCTTGATATAACACTACCATCCAGTAGGGAATAACAGAATCTCTTTCCTGCTGAGAGTATAAGCATTTACAGGAAGAGAAACCTTCAGTAACTGAAATTGTATGTTTTCAACTGAATGTCCAAGGAGTGTAAGGACAGACTAACCTATTTTTCACGGTCCTCCTGATCACCAGACTATCTGAGAATTGACCAAAGAAAATCGTATAACTGGATTCAAACTGAAATGTCAAAATTTCTTGCAGGAGAATGGTAATCCCTACCTGTCAAATATGTTGACTCCATGCTGAACTAGGGCTGGGCCATACGGCCAAAAATGTTACCACCATAGAAATTCTCAAAACTGTTGATATTAATAATTATCACGATAAATGGCAAATCATTACTCCTGTCCAGTTTAAAGGCTGATTTTTGCTCCTGAATGAAAGTTGATGAAACGAGATGATTAATTGTGGTTTTACACTATTCTGTATCATCAGAACCTGACAAACATTTGCCAAGCAGCATTTCACATTTCAGAAATCTGAGACAGAAGTTGAACAAGTTATTTTACTCAGTGCCAACAAAGCGTCACTGCTTGCATTCTTCCTAGTGTATCGGGATTCTCTGCAGGCTATCACGGTGTGGATTTCTCGTGGACTGAATTTTACTGTATAATTTCATTTTGGATTTTGCTGGATTACTCTTATGCTTTGGACTTACCTGCTCTTACAGTGAATTACCCTGTCGTGTTGACTGGGTTGTCTTACATCTGCCTGCCCTTTTGCATTATTTCATTTGTTCAATATATCTCCCATTTGTATTTTTATGGCTGTGTCGGCACTTGTACTTCATTGCTGGTCCTGACAAGCAGTCACAGAGAAAGTGACGTCATCTCAGTATGATGCAAATACGTGCTGCCGGGAACATGTTGGGTCTAACATCAATGTTATACCAAGCATTTGTTTTATTGGTATTAAGGAAAATATCGTGATAATTATCATTATATCGCCCAGCCCTACGCTACATCAACAATAAAAAAGCTTAAAAGGCTGCTTATTTAACTTCTTTGGATAGCCATATTGTGCAAACTACTCTGCTAAGAGACTTTTGTTGTTAATGACTTACCTCATATGAATCAATGGATTTGTGGTAGCTCTTTAGAGCATTTATGGCTTTTGAGTAACCCAGCACTCTCCATTTATCACCCTGGTGTGTGTACGCCTTGGCTAGAACTTCCAGCTTATCTGTGATGTGCTGGTTGTGATTTTGAATCTTGGCAACGGAGGACTGAGCGCAGACCCACTTTCCCGAGACAGGTTTTCCTCCCAGGCTTGACGTCTCGCCCACGGGCAAGAGCCCATTAATGAGAGCGTCGAGATCATTTTGCGAGACGCCATCCTCCTCTTTGTGCTCATCAGCTCTTTCAAACACCTTAAAAAAACAGTCAAAATACATATGATATATCAAAATGTGAATTTACAATAACGTTGTGCATTAAAAAGCGGCACTTCTGTCACAGCAGAAATTAAAACTGTATATTTAACACAGAGATTATTAAAAATTAACATCAACTACTGTGAATCCATTTTATAAAATCACTTTTACGGCCATATTGGACTCAATTTTTTTTATGACCACCGCTGAGGTGGGTTCTGTCCTACCTGCTCTGATGCATCATCTTCATTCGTTTCAGCAGGAACAGGAATCTCTGAGACTGTACTGCACGAAGCACCACTGTATGAATCGTCTTCTGTTTTCTGAGTCTCCAGGTATCTTTAAAATTCACAATTAATCAAAAGAAGGTTTGAGTAACTATCATTTGTTCTACGGTTTAGTTATTCCAGATCAAGTTATGTACTCTAAAAACAATCTATCAGTTTGACACAAACTTTTCAATGTCTTACTCTTCCGTGTTCTATTTGCATTGTATTGAACGCAACAAACAAAACAAGTACAAGTAACTAGTCATTAGAGAAAAAAATGGTATCTTTTAGTACCTATCAGGTATGGACAGGCTGTAGTTTGCAGTGTCGATTAATTTCTTCTCACTGATGCACTGACTCAGCCACGAACTCTTCACCAGCTGAATCGACACAGGAAGCCGGTCCACCTTGAGCAACCGTAAAGCGCGGTCACGGTCCATGGAGTCGTCCACAATAACATGGGTGACGGTGGGGCCTAAGGCGCGCTCAAATAGCCCCCCATTTTGGGCGATTTGTTTTTCAAATATGTTACACCGAGCACTGCCAATACCAGCCGACAGTATGTGTATTTTCACACCACTAAGGAAATTACCTGAAGAGAATGCAAAAAAGCAAGCGTGAGACACACGATGTTATGCAGAATATCACATTTCATTTTATGTAAACATTTGCAGCTGTAACCAAACCCCCAATTTGAAGTGCAAATAATTTTAAGAAAATAACGATGATGGTGATGTCGACGAGCGATTATTTACCAGTTACCGTCTCCTGTACTTTCTTTTTGTTGGGAGGTGCCGCTTCCCTTTCCAGGGCACTCTGTCTTTTGATTTTTGGAAAGGCTTTAAAAATTCCATGAAGTTCCATTTCCATCGGAGAGTAAAGTGTCTTACGAAGAAGACACTTTACTGGACAGAACGCTAAAGAATATCATTATACAATTAATCCATAATAAATTATTATATTGATCCACACTGATACAGTATAAATCTAACTTCTCCCCTACTATTAGTAAATACTTATTTCCAGGTAACATTCGCTCTACTACTGGGATCTGAATCCGACGTCTCACATTAAATATAGAATGCAAACACTGAGAAGATGAGCAGATATACACAGTATTACGATGAAACTCATTTGTTCATTTTTTCTGTTGACTAACACTACGATACATTCAAGTTGCTCACGCGTCAAGCGCGTGACCGCCTACTCGGCACGGTTTCAAACGCAAAAATACTTCCGGGTCTGCATCGGGTAATTCCGGGTTGGCATCGGGTATTTCCGGGTCTACTACAACACGATGGAAACCAACTACACATAACACTTTTGAAACTACAGCACGTACTGAAATTTTCACTGCGGTATTTCGTAAGGGTTTATCGAATGGTCAGAACTCGTCGCTTTAAGTTTATTTTATTTGAGATCTAATTACCATTCCGCTTCTGTTGCATCTAGTTGCCTGGGTTACAAAACATGGCGGCGCAGAGTTGGGTAGACCTTTTAAAATCTTCGAGAAAAACCGTTCTAGTTCACGATGGTTAGTAAGTCAAATATATAATGTTGGTAATGAATATAAAGAAAAAATGTATTAATAAGCGTTGCAGGAAAATTAGTTAAATAAACTGAATTGGTTAATTGTATTCTGTCTCTAACGGTATGCTCGTGAAGTATACATCTAGCATGTTTTGTGTATATGTGTGTATTTCTCCTGAAAATGATGTAATATCGGCTGCTTCGTTATTTAGTTGGCACACTTCCGAATTGCTTCGTTGAAATGCTGCAGTTACTTATGCGTTTAGTTGTTGGATGCCTTAAAAGCTGACACGTCTTATACATTAGAGTACAAATGTTCTTCACAAGTGCTCGATGTGTGAATAAAATTGAATGGATTTTCAGGGAAGCGCAAAGTGCACTACCTGTTTTCGGATGGGAAAGAAATGGCAGAAGAGTATGACATGAAAACGGATGAACTTGTTGGTAGGTTCTGGTTCATGTGGTTGTGGTTGAATTCCAGCTGCATGGAGCCTTCAGGTTTGCTGTGTACATGGTTTTGACTTTAAACACATTTCACGATTTTTCTAAGTACGAAAGTGGCGCACGAAGAGTAAGCTGGGAGTTCAGGGGCCATGGGAGATGGAAGTTGGTGAATCCTTCCTCTCCACGGAGGCTGTGCTGGAGCATCAACTGATAAAAGAAAATTGTTCAAATGTAGGTCAGACACAGATAAATTACAACCATAGGTGAATAGTTCAGGTCCAAAAAGTGAAAATCCAGACCAAGGTTTTGTTTCAACCAACTAGTTGAGTACTCTGTGACTATGACTCTATGCTCTAGTTGGTTGAAACAAAATCTTGGTTTGGATTTTCTTTTTGGACCTGAATTATCCACCTTAGAGCACAATGCAATTATGTGCTTCTCATTCACTCAGGGCCGGCCCACCCTAGGTTCCCATAGACCAGGCGTGGGCAGTTTTATCCGCAAGGAGTCGGTGTGTATGCAGGTTTTTGGGATAACTTTAGGTCAGCTGTTCAAACCCAGGTGTGAGGACTCTTCAGCCAGTCAGTCCTCTAATTATTAATCTAATTAGGGAGCTGAAACGAAAACCTGCATACACGCCGGCCCTTTGTGGATGAGATTCCCCCCCTCCCCCAGCATAGGCGATTGTCTGGGGCACCGTTTGATCAGGGGGTGCAAAAGGGCGAGAGAAAAATAGAAGAAATACTTCTGGTTGCATTCTGTGACATTTACACTGTTAATATTTCATTACTTTTTCTGTGAAACACGTGCCAGCGAGCTAACAGCTAGATGCCCCACGCTACTGAAAATGTCGCCTATGGCAACCACAACACCCAGGTCCGGCCCTGCATTCACTCTATATTGAGACAAACACACTAACCCTAACATAATGTAGTTAATAGTCCTTTCAATCAATAAAAATTCTCATTCTGTTGAATCAGCTTTGGACTTTCATTTTGTCTGTTTTTTTCCAGCCGGTGTTTATGCGTAAAGACACCAAAACCTGTTTTCAGTGGCGAGTCCGGAACCTTCCCTACCCCAAAGAGGTCTACAGTCTTTCGGTTGATCCAGAGGAACGCAGCTGCATCATTCGAACAACAAACAAAAAGTAACATTTTGCTATTTATACAAGTAATTTATTTTATTTATGGATGGGGTATACAAATTTACAGAATATGTATTTCTACCTTGTTTTCCAAAAAACAAAGATTATACATGTTAAACAATTGTTGTTCGCCGTTTGCTTTTATATACATATGGCAAAAGCATCGGAGCATTTAGTGGCTTGTGAACAAACATTGCTCCTTATATATTTGGAATTTCCAAAAACAGTCATGGCTTTAAAAGCAGGCTGCGGCCAGGATGGCATTTGCAGTTACACTTTCAGCATTTTTTTAGCCTCGCATAAACATGCATGTCCACACACCCCCCCTTAGATGGCGCTGTTGCCAAAAAGATTCTTACGTCATTCTTCAAAAACAGACCATTGACTTGACCCGTAACAAATTTGTTTGGTGTGGGTGTTCCATCCTGTGGCTGGTCTCTAAAAGGCGAATCGTTCGACTGCTGCGTTAAAACACTTTGGCCGGTAGCTACTTTGCGCTTATTAATTCTTGCTTTTTGATAATAACCACACAAATTACCAGCTTCCTAAAAAGTTATAAGTAAATTTTGCTCTGAAAGACATCATTAAAGATAGAACTGGCTGTGATTTGTTGCCCCTGTTTCACTGTAATGATCTGTGTGTATTGTAGCTGAATACACATTTGGGGGATATAAGCTTGACTTTGGACCACTTTGCTGTCCAGTAGGTTTTTCAGTGGTTCTGTTTAAGTGCATAAATGGAAAGAGTCTGATTGTGTGTTTTAATGTCTGACAAATGTTTCAGCTGTCACACATGATTTGGTAGTCAAGACTATTTACAGATCATTTGCAGAGTCTATGGATAAGTTGAATGTACAGCTAAATATATTGCACCCATTTTCATTGCATAT
>JAODLC010000045.1:6230877-6242273 GCA_026781145.1 Hippopotamyrus pictus | reverse complement strand
CAGGTACTAAATTATGTATTCGTTACTTGTATTTGCTCTAGATTTTTTCTGAGCAGACTTTTTTGTAAATGAAGGCATATTTATGTGTGACGTGTTCAGTCAAATTCATCTGTCTTTATTGATCGCCGAGTCTCTCTTCTAACATCCAGCTCGCTGGGTTTAACAGACCAAAGTGCAAGCTGCTATCACCATCCAGTGTCGTCTTCAAATGTGTAAAAAAAATCCGACAAATTTAGCAACAATGGTCACAAAAAAATAAACGTTTTCATTTGTCCAGATTTACCGACGTCAGTGCGTGTTTTGGCAAGCTGGTGGGAGCAACAATGTCCCCTAACCCCTCTTAAGTACCTCTAAAGTGCTGTAAAAAAGGCCCACTGAAATGTTTCACAGCCTCTTCAAGGTGGTATTGCACTTGCAATTCCTGCGAAGAGCATATGTGATTTGCACCGTAGACACTGGCCACCCAGACTTTTAAGGAAGAATGACCTTTTTCCCCCTGGGGTTCTAACTTTATTGTGTGTGGCCCTGCCCCATGGACTTCAAAGCTCAGCTTCACTGCTGTTTTCTTTTTTACTTCTTTTCTTAAAGAATACGAGTGTTTCACCTTCCCGGGATCGTCTTGTTCATGCTCAGATAGCTTTCCTTATAACCAGACCCAATGGTCTTCCATGCAGATGAAAGACAGCCATTGTTATTGTGCTTTTAATTATGCTAACGTTATATATATCTGACTGAATTTCAATCCATTGTTTTAAATGACAAGGGTATCGTGAGACTGGTTTAAACTCATTTTTAAATGAATCGACTTAAAATTTTGAATGCTGCTACGTCACACTGATGGGAAGTAATTTTAAAAGTAGATATCCATGCTGGATTCATTTTGTTTTTCACTGAGTCAGGCTGTGTGGATTACACAAAGCTCAGGCGTACTGATTGACAGCACACTGAATATTTCTGTATTTTTTTAATGTTCCTGGTTGTTAGCAAACCTAATTTCCTTTTTATTACAACTCAGCAACACATAATCATTACAGATTAGTATTGTACAGGGTATGCAATGGCACCAGCTGGGATCTGTGTATAACAATTAAAAAGGAATGTACCATACTGTTTGGTGTTTTCCATACCAAAGTGCTCTCAGATGCCAGAACAGATGCCAGGTTCTTGCAAGTGAAGGATAATATATGTGTTATGTGTAATTTCACTATTAAGGATGGTAATATATTAGTGTGGTATCTATACATGATTGGATTGTTTAAATAGCTGTGTGGCCATTCGCACAGTCTTCAGCTGTTTGTTATCAAATCTGAAAGTCATTGAGGAACCTGAATAAGGAGTGCACACAAAATATGGAAAAGAAATAAAAGCCATACAAAGAGGAAAAAGGCCATACCAATAAAATATCACCTTTGCAGTTTTAGAGAGGTGGGCAGATGCATCAGTCTGGCCTGAAAGGTTTCAGGATGATACTGACTCAAATGTGTTGTGAGCCTGTTCAGGCTGCGTGTTGACATGTAACTCTTCATCAAGTGTCCTGTAGCTGCCATTTCCTGCCTGTATTTTGAAACCTAATACAGCAAAAAGCCCTGAAACACGTAGGTGCCACGGCCAGACATTTTCAGCATGACAGGCTTTTGCTAATAGCACTTCAGACGAAACCGATTTAGCACGTGCGGTCAGGGAGAGGCTTGTCCTGCTGATCTGTGATGAAGCTGAGCTGTGACCTCCGCTTGGAGCTCACGGCTCACCCGGCTAAGCTGGACGGCTCCTCTGCGGATCCTGCTAGTTTTGGTACCTGGGCTTTGACCGTTCCTCATGGTCTGCTGATCTTTTCGGATCCTTCGCTGGCGTCTGAAGGTACCATGAGTATGACTGCGACTATGTCACCCCTCCATCTCCCGAGTGCTGTTTGGAGGGGCCGTTCTCGTCCCCGATTGGTGGAGAACGGCCGAAACATTGTCCCAACCAGGCCGGAAGGGCCGCTCTCGTCCCCGATTGGTGGAGAACGCCCGAATCATTGTCCCAACCAGGCCGGAAGGGCCGTTCTCGTCCCCGATTGGTGGAGAACGCCCGAAACATTGTCCCAACCAGGCCGGTTTGCTGCAACACTTTGCGCCGCGGGCTCTTTTCCGCTCTGTTAATTAAGCTCCAGTATGTCCGTGAGTCTACAGCCAGCGTCCGCTTTGGCACTGCTGCAAGGGAGGACCACGCATGCTGCTCTCAAGCTACTCAGTAAGTTTGTACTTCCAACACCCAAGGCCCTCGACGGCCAGCCTGTTTATCAGACTGACTCGTTCCATAGGTCTGCCTCTTCTTACTATGCGGAGGCCGGCTCCTCTCCCACAAACCCGAAGCCAAAACGGCCAAGTCCATTCAGGGGGCGTCACCGGACCGAGAGACCAGCTCCCCCAGAATAACAAAGGATCTGACTCATATTTTAGTCAAGTGGGGTTTTATTGTCAAACCACCCATACATGGTGGCACGAAATAACGTCCCCCAGGACCGTGGTACTGCATATATACCAGGACTCGTGTCCAGTTCTCCCAGGTAGTTAGTTTAATAATCACTGATTCTAATTGGTCAGAGGCTTCACACCTGGCTCACAGGTGAAGGAAGGCGATAGAATCTGCTGGACTCGGACCTTGAGGACTGCGAGATGAATAGCCCTGGTATATAGAGTGCAGATGTAGAAAGTGCAAATAATAAAATAAATCAAAGTATGACAATAATAAAATGTAAACACAATAATTTGTTGGAATGTGTATAATTTAGACAATGACTCTACACTGAAGACCCATTTCTACATTTTTTACACTTTTTTCTGTCTTTGCTCCATTTGTAAAATTATAAAATATTTTGTTATGCTTTTTGTTATGTGATGGTTTATTGATTATTGATTGAGTTTATGGTAGTTGCTCATGATCATTCAGACCGGCATAAGAGATTTTTATAAAGAAATCAGTCAATTAATAATAAAATTAATCAATTTTCCAATCAATTGTCCCACACAGTGTCACTATAGTATTAACTATAAAAATATAATAATGTAATAAAAATATAAAATATATTTTTAATTATACTAATAATTCATGCCCATTACACCAGTAATGTCCCAGTATGCTAAGACTGAAATTACCAGTCACCCCAGTGTCAGCTTTTCCCCTCCCTGTGGGTCAGACAAGGAGAGGAAATGTTAAGGGAAGTATCTGTGGTGCCCAGCCAGTAGAAATCAATTATGTTTTTTATAAAATTTTATTAACAACAAACATGCTAGGAGCATGGCAGATGTACTGGGCAGATGCTGGAGTGTGGCGGGGGAGAGTCTTACAGCTTCTAATATATAGTCTTTCATATTATATTATATATTCTGTATTATATAATATATTCTAGCAATTTCTATGTTATATAATCTTGTTAATAAATCTATACATCAACTTTTAATATATTGGGTCTACAGCATTTTGGCTACATTTATGTCTTACATTACAAATGTGGAGCACTTTCTTCCAAAAGCCACGTTCGGTTTGGATGCACGAGATGGCCAAGCCCAGCCGAAGGGCCTGGATGTGGCGTTAAGGCAGACGCGTGGGCCTGAGGTCACGCCGGTGGCTGCAGAGCGACGCGGCACCGTCCATCCGAAGGACAAACGCGGCGCGGCGACACCAGGCGATGAAAAAGCTCCCCGCACATTAAAGTGGCCATTTTTTTTTTTGTTGCACCCTTTCATTTGCAGAGCTCTGTCTGCACTGCCAAGCTGCAGCCACAGCGGCGCACTGAGCGGACACGCGAGGCGACAAAGGCCACGATCTGGCGGGGGCCTGAACCGCTCACGCCGCTCGCAGCGTGAAAAACACACTCTGGCCAGGACGGCCGTGCATCTCAATCGATCATTTGGGAATTGTCAAAATACATCCACGACCAAATTTTCTCTATCACAATACAGGGTCACGTGACCTTTAATTCCAGTTTTTTCCTTCCTAAATAATGTTCTCAGATTTTCAGAGCAAAATAACGGCCGGCTATGTTGCCCCCCGGTTAGCGCCAGTGTAAATTATTGACATTCAAAGAGGAAACATTTATCCTCTGGCTACCCCTGGCACTCTTTCAATCATGTCCTATTTGTGCTGCCTGACTGACCTTACGCAATTTGTGTGTGCTTGGTGTAAGTCCCCATGAAAGCCACACAGCAGACTGGTCTACATCACAACGGGCTCACTGATCCCCCAAGTCTGCCCCGTTGCCCTGGCGATGTGTTGGATCACATCAATATGGGCGCTGACCAATGTGGGTGGGGAATCCCTTGGTGCACTCTGTCTCAAACAGAATAACAATTGTGCTGAAAGACGAAAAGAATTCTATATTTTTTTGTCTAAATCAAGCTATACACCCAGGGATTATTAGAATAACAGCTTCTTTCTTCTCTGTTTATTTAAATGTGGGATATCTAGTCTGCAAGTATGTTATCAAGCGACGAGGATTTCATTACAGCCTGGGTTCGACATGATGATTTTTCCAGACAATGTCTGAACTTTTGTGCAAGTTTTGAAAGTTGAGTCAGCTTCAAATGTGATCAGGATGAGAGCATACTCATAAAAACAAATATATTTAACAAATATATTAGCAGAATCAGAAATGCTTCAAAACCTGTAATTTGTGGACATTTTTCTTTGAGGGTAAACTGAACACCATTCGCCACACAAAAATGCTACAACTGCAGGAACTGTTTAGTGCTGCCATACATGTAGTATAACTTCAATATATAAACAGTAAAACATTTAAATACTTAATTCTCCAGAATAGGCTTAATCCTCTGATCAGAAGCTTAGGGTCCTCCGAGGCTCAGAATCTCAGCCGTAGGAACCTCTCAATCAGCTGCCCATAATCCGTGGCTGGAAGCCACCGCGCACCACGTTCTGGGCGCACCACGTTCCAGACCAGGGCTGTGCGGCACGAAAGCCTCCGATACATCTTCCAAGCATGAGGAACACGAGCGAAGAATGTCTGACGGTGTCCTACTACTTCTGCGGTCCAGGGCTGCCAGCTTTTCGCCGCCGGGTGAGGAAGTTTTGTGACAGCGTGCTATCGGGGCCGCAGCCTTTACTGGAAAGAGAGCATTATTACCAATAAACAATACCGGGTGCCTGAGGAACAGTCCTATCTGTCTGGCAAGACTTAGGGTTATGTAGAGCCAGGCAAGAGCATTATTGTTACGCGTGTGTCTTTTGCTCTTATACAATTCTGTTGTGGTTCGCAATTTGGATTATGGTTATTCTAGTGATTTCACCTGTTTTGGGGTAGACTCCTCCCCCCCCCCCCAAACTGCCACTATGTCCCCCAACCTCTGTCAGCAGCAGTATGGAAGGCAGATTCAAACGACGTTAAGTAAAACTGAGTCAAATATCTTCATTAACTTGTGACACTTCCAAACTAAATACAGGCATGGCGTATATATTGAATATGAATCAGTAAGTGGGCTTTCAGCAGTTCTGATGCTGAGATATTTATGCCTCAGTGTGCATTACTATTAATTTGCCAGGTTAATCCCTAATTGCCCTACAACCTCCCAAACGCCATGGCCGCCCTATCCACCCCGCTCCTGTCTGAAGGACTACGGGCCTCACACAAAAGATAAATCAAGAGCCAGGAGAGATTATAAGTAAATACCTTTTCATCTCAAAATTGTTGAGAAAGCAGATTAGCGGCTAACAAAATAGCGAGAGCGAAGCCTGGTCCCCGACGAGAAGGGCTGCTTTCTCAGAGGCTATCCCTGTCAGGAACATGCCTCTGTGATCACAGCCAGGCCAGCCCCCTGGGTCTGGGTCACTCCTCAGGCTGCGCGCCAAGGAGCAGATTATGTCAAATAGCCATTTCTTTGTCACTGTTTAATTCCCTCCATGACCGTGGCTGTGTGCGACCACTGGGCCTTTGGTACCTGGTCCCTAGCAACTACTTAGAGCTCTCCGCATTGTAGACGGCCGGGAAAATCCCCAAGTCAGGCTACAGGAGGGACGCTTGCTGCACGGAGGCTTTCTCAGCAACGTCGCAATGAAAGGAAGGCCCCCGGCAAATCCCCCGGGGAGTCCCCTGGGAAAAAGATCAGGTGTATGAGGAAGGTAAGGACTCCACTGCTTTCTACAAGCCGGGATACACACAGAATGTACATGTTCCCAGGAGCGTGACTTGAGAGTCATGGAACGGGGATCTAAGCCTTGGCCGGGGGGGTCCGATTTTAATAAAAACGAATAAGGACGCACTATTTAAACTAATTAGTGTACATTTATTTGGGGGGGGGGGGGCTTTTTTTAGCCAACCTAAAACAGCTCCAGTGAAGCCCCCAGGGCCTAATTGAGGTGAAGGAAAAGTAGGCAGCTGCCTGGGGCCCGACTGACACAAGATGGCCCAGACAAAGCCATGAAAAGATATATATATATAATTTATAAAAAAGAATAATTATGCAAATAAAAAGTTTATGTATACAGTATATGTTTAAAAAGTTTATGTATATATGTTTAGAAAGTTTTGCCCAGGGCCCCAGAAAAGGTAGGTCCAGTCCTGGGTCTCCCTGTACGCTCAGATGTGCAGGGGAAAAATGCACAAAATATTTTGGTCCCCTTGGCTAGCGGAGCGGACCCCGTAATATACTGAAACCTGTGGGTAATGTCACGATGCAGAAGGGTCAACTGCGTATAGTCAATATATACTATTATGGAGAGTTAGAAAGTTCAGGTTCAGAGAGTAAAAATCCAGACCAAAGTTTTGTTTCAACCGACCAGTTAGGTACTCTTTGAATGTGACTCTTTATGCTCAACTGTTTGGTTGAAACAAAATCTTGGTCTGGATTTGCATTTTCTGGACCTGAACTATCTACCTCTGATATTGTGCTAAATTTAGCACTAAGCTGGTCGAGCAGGTAGCATCGATGCCGCACTCCTGGGCTGGGGTATCGAATCCCTCCCCTACTGTGTGTGTGGAGTCCCCCCACTGCATTACAGCAATTATAAGCTTCAATGCAATTTTCTCACATAACGTACATTCATTATTTTATTCATCCATAATGGCATATTGTCCTTATTGACCTTCTACATTACATTTTACATATTTAGGAAACGCATTTGTGCAAAGTGACGTATAAGAGAAGCAAATATCGCATTACAAGCATACATGCTGTCAAGACGTCGAATATGCAGAAACGCAGCGAGGCTGGGCCCAGGTGAATGCCCAGGTACAAGCGTAAGCAATTCTGCAGCAGGAGCTACACTAACTTCTACCAAAGCAAGAACCTTATAAGACTATTCAAGGACCAGAAGTGCGACGTAAGAACATTTAGGGAACGTAAAGAGGCAACTAGCAGAGGAATTCCATGTACCCCGAATATCAGCAGTGAATCAAATGAAATAAAGAAAATTATGTGTAAAAAAATAAGAAGCATTCTGAAATCACGCCGGTCATATGTTCTGTGGTTTTTCCGAGAGCCATGATGATTGTAGATAAACATGCAATCTTTCAAATTGCTACATCTGAAACTGCGGTTACCTGCTTGTCTCGACGTGATCTTAACCTATAAGTACTGCGACTCTTTCAGCCTGAGTGTGAAGCGTGTGCTTTTGCTCCTGTAAAACTTTACTATTTGAGACGTCATACAGGAGTTACGCGGTGCACCAATTGTTCCTGAGATTATAATGCTTCACAATGCATGATCGCTAAATCAGACTAACTTGAGCTGAATGTAAATTTGCGACATTAATTCCTAATAGGATATCTGTGCGGTGAATCTATGCAGCGAGTAGTCAAAAACCTCAGGTGCATGTCCTGCCATTTGTCTGCTTTTGCTGTATTGTTTTCCGGCTGATCTTGAGATATGCCGTCTGGAAGATAGATACGTGGGTGTGCCTTAACTTTCCTGGCTGAAAAAAAACAACAAGGGAGCTGGACGCTGGACACGGACCATGGAAAAAGACCACGGCGCCCCGGCTAACCAGCCGACGCAGGACTGACTTCAAGCCTGCCTGCAAATCCCAAGGCGTCGGGATCAGCCGCCCTTTTTTCTGATCCGCGGTGAACGGCGATCGGGGATGGAAATGAATGACCGGTGCGCCTGGTGCCGTTTCCACATGGCCGACGCATCTCGGGAACCGCGACCAAAATTATGCGTAACGATGCATTAATTCTAATACCTTGGTGATGAAACTCAACCACAGGGATTCGGGCGTCTAAAACCATTATGAACACTTCCAAGGATCCGCGTGTCTTAAAACCCCAAAAGTTTCCTCTGTAATAAAATTAATTCGAACGACGAGCAAAACTGATATATATATAATACGTAAAAGTCTTTGTTTATAATGCGTGAGATAGAAAATAATTTTGTCAAACAAAGCCTGACGTATGGAGACGTATCATTAAAATATGAAAGTCCTTAATTTTGGGATTACATGGGTCTCCATGCGTTTGCCCTGGAATTTCAAGCCAAACCAAGTGTGTGAGCTCTAAAAACAAACGCCCAACCGCCAATCCCACTAACCTTTGTGTGTTCGCAAAAAAATGAAAACCTCTGTTCTATCAGGCAACCGGCACTTAAAGGGATGATGAGTGATTTTATGATGCATGCATTAATCATGTATAAACTTTCTGTAATACAGACAGTATTTTAACTACAAGGTCCAACAGGAGCCCTGTATGACACAGAACAATTGTCAAACTGCGTGTAAGTTTTAGTAACAGTCCTCTAAAAATCTTATGTACGGCCATGTAAGTGTTCTGTTAGCTAGAGGTGGAGATTTCAGGTCCAGAGAGTACAAATCCAGACCAAGATTTTGTTTCAACCAACCAGTTGAGTACTCTGTGACTGTGACTCTTTATACTCAACTGGTTGAATGAAAGAAAATCTTGGACTGGATTTGTACTCTCTGGACTTGAAATCTCCACCTCTGCTGTTATCTGTTTGAAAAACAATCAAGCCAATAAACAGTCAAATCTGGTGCAGTCTGTTGTTTTTTAAGAAAATGAGAAATTTACAAACGAGAGGAGGCCATTCGGCCCATCAAGCTCATTTGAGGAGAACATAACTAATAGCTCAGAGTTGTTAAAATCTTATCTAGCTCTGAGTTAAAGGAACCCATGGTTTTAGCTTCCACTACACTAGCAGGAAGACTATTCCATACTCCAACTACACACTGTGTAAAGATCGAAGTCCTTCCTCAAATTTGTTTTAAAATGTTCTCCTGCTAATTTCCACTTATGGCTACGAGTTCTAGTATTTAGACTAATATTGAAATAGCCATTTAGCTGAACAGCATCCATTTTAGTCGTGAGAACTATGGAACCTTCTAGAAACAGCACACGTTATCTGAATGGGTATATGAATGAGTCAGTGACTATGGCAGAGATGCTGAATTTGTACCAAAGTATCCTCACATCTCCAAGATTTAGGACTTGACTCCTGCCTTCCCGCTGTGTCTGAGTGCAGACCTCATTGTCTCCTTGCCTTTGTGTAAGTCTTTCTACTTTGGTTTCCTCCTGCAGTCTAGAAGCGAGTGGTTTGGCAAAGTTGTGTCTCCACATTGTTCCTGGTATGTGTGTGAGTGCGTCTGCCGGCGACATACTGGCAAGTTGTCCGAGGTGATCCCTGCCACTTGACCCGTGTTTTCTGGGATATTCTCCAGACTAACGTAGTGACCCCTGTACTGTATAAGCTGGTTATTGAAAATGGATGGATGAATCTGTAAATTTTAAACAGGCACATTTTCAAAAGATCACATTCTGTCACAGTTCTTCTCGAGGTTAGAGTTAAGCATATAAACTTGCTGAGGGAATCATTTTTCTTTTTTTTAAGAACCATAAGGTGCACAAGAAACCTCAGTCTGGTTTTCTTGCTACAAAAGAAACAGACACCATCTTCATGTCTGTGCCATTTGGGAGGAAATGGAATCTCTACAACTACTACAAACAAGAACATGAGAATTGATATGAACAACAGCATATATACATATAATCACCATTTTATGAAGTTTTTTGTGTCATTCTGAAAGGTCACATTATCGAGTTTAGAAGCATTTATGGTAACACTTTACTTGAGGGGACACAAATAATGTAGCACCAAGTTATCACTTATGTAATAACACGATCTAAGTCTTAGTTACATACTGCATGGTCTCGTGTAAATTCATCATAAATGAATCATGACGCATCTCAAGCAGTTATATATTTGTCACTACATCTGTCACTTCTGTAAATCTTTGTGAACTAGTGAAAGAACAAGTGATGAATAACACAAGTGAAATACTGATCTCATGTTTAGTTAACAATAATGAATCATGATTCATCATTTATTTCAGGTAGATACTGTATTTGTTCATGATTTGTACTTCAGTAGTAACTTAGTTACTACTAAGCATTTGTGCTCCCTCAAGTAAAGTGTTACCACATTTATTTAAGAAATAATTTAAAAATTGTGTTCAGAAAACATTTCTTAAAAAGGAGAAAATATCTGAATAGATTCACAGAAATACAGTTATTTCTCAATAAATAAACAAATTAATAATAGAAATTCTAAGAGGATTTTTTTTTTTTTGATGACCGGAGTAATTCTGGTGTATTACTAAAATAAAAATATATTTGGCGTCAAAGTTAGTTCACAGTGTAATATGGCATTAGTGTGATGTTGCTGATCATAAGGTTGTTAACTCCCTCGAAGTTCAAATTGCCCGCCATTCGCATATGTTCAGTAATAAGTATCATCTCTTTAATGTCTGCTGCAGCTAACCAGTTACATAGCAGCCTTTGTACAGCTCATCTGAACGTCCGAATACAAACAACAGGAAGTGACACGTGCCCTGCTGTGTCTTACATAGGCGTCCCATAAGACCTGCAGAGTCTGGGTGCAGGGCATGCGGTCGACATAGGAGCGCGAGGTTTCTGCCTTTTTCTGACCACAGAGGGATGTCTAACAGTCCTCAGAATGCTTTATGAAGCCAAGGGCCGGATCGTGCAGCTGGTTGCCGATCAGCGTTGTCATCTTGAGGGGTCCGGGGTCGGCCAACGCCAGGTTGGGATAAGCGAAGGTTGGATTTTGTCGTACTAGCTATCAAAGACAGTAAAGTCATTCTGTTTCATTATCAGGAAAGGTGACCTAGTCTTTCTGTGAGCTGCTCTCAGATGCACTCTCCCTACACCACTTATCTATTATAAATGTATTATAACTAAGGGACTGTGTCATGTGTAACATGGATGTATTTTAGTGTGCTATTTATCGTTAGTAGTATGTAGGACTTTACTCATTTTGAAGGAGCTACTGGATATCCGAATTTCCACTTGGGGATAAGTTTCTTTCTTTCTTTCTTTCTTTCTTTCTTTCTTTCTTTCTTTCTTTCTTTCTTTCTTTCTTTCTTTCTTTCTTTCT
>JAODLC010000045.1:6206935-6218231 GCA_026781145.1 Hippopotamyrus pictus | reverse complement strand
TCACACCTGGGTTTGAACAGCTGACCTACAGGTTATCCCAAAAACCTGCATACACACCGGCCTTTTGTGGATAAGATTGGCTACCCCTGACTTAGGGGATGGATGGATGGATCAGTGGATCACTCATAATTACTTTAACAAGGAAAAAAGGCATAAAATTCAACTGTTATTACTTATTGAGGCCAAACAAATCTTAATTTATTCGGACTGTTAGTACAGTAAAGAGAGGAGAGAAATAAACATGGACAATTGGGCACAGTATTAAGCATTCTGTTTTTGGGAATGATATTGACCATTTCTGACCTTACAGTGACAAGGATATTAGCCACTGCCTCAGCCCATGAAAAATCTGCAAGAAGCCACAATGACATAATCACCACCGTTACATTTCTTACTTTCATCCACAAAGTTACACTGCAGGAAGTGGGGGGACAGTCCACGGGTGATATTTACCAGGGAGCAGCACCTTTGGGGAGGGGGTTTGGTCATGGCTGGGGCCCCTGGCTCCAGCACGCCCTGTCTGTGTCACACTCAGGGTACATAGCGTTACACGCTGGCCCTCGCTGCACTTTTTGGGGAAGGACTGACGCGCAGTCAGGCGTCATTCTGTCGTGTCACGTCTCGAATTCTGGACTCTGAAGGGGGCAGCACACTGTGCCAAAGCTTGAGGAGGAGATGTGGGTGAAAATCGAGGAGCGAGAGGAGGCACTGGGAGGCACAGAGATGTGAATTAAAGTTTTGTGGTTGAGTGGGGCAGAGCGACTGGGGGGGGGGTGGGGAGATGGGTGGGAGGGCGGCGATGGTGGAGTAAAGGGGGGAGGGGCAAACCTCCTGACGCTGTGATGCCGGGGTCAGAGGTGACGCTGTCCCCATTGGGGCCGACGCTGATTTCAGATGGGTTATCTTGCAATTGTTGTCTTTTGAACGTTTCAAAGGCATCGCCGTGCGACAACTTTGTATTTGTGCATGACAAGTTCCAGACAATGAGAAAGTGCCCCCTTTTCTCCCCCCATCTCTTTGTGGTTGCCGTAGACGCTGCCCCCCTTCCTCCAGGAACAGCCAGGGCCGCCCTTCTCCCACCGCTGGGCTTTTGAGTGCCTGGCCCTTTGACGTTCCCTTAGGGTCCCGGCTTGGCAGATCCTGCCAGCATCAATCTGGGCCACAGCCTTCAGGTGGCCTTTGGAGTCCGCAGGGTTCCTCTGCTTCACTTATGGCTGCGGCCGGACTAGAAGAAAATGAGGAAGCTGAATTGAGCACTCGAGCATCTATCCAGCCATGCACCAAACCATCCATCTACCCATCATCCATCAATTAATGTATCGATTAATGTATCAATTAATGTATCCAGTAATCCCTCCATCCATCCATCACTCTGCAAGACCTAAAATGAAATACCAGTAACGGATTAATGCTGCGTTTGGTTAATGAACCGCCGCTTGTCTGCGGCCAGCTCATACGCGGCCTGCTCATACGCGGCCTGCTCATACGCGGCCTGCTCATACGGCCTGCTCATACGCGGCCTGCTCATACGGCCTGCTCATACGCGGCCTGCTCATACTCGGCCTGCTCATACGGCCTGCTCATACGCGGCCTGCTCATACGTGGCCTGCTCATACTCGGCCTGCTCATACGCGGCCTGCTCATATGGCCTACTCATACGGCTTGCTCATACGGCCTGCTCATACGCGGCCTGCTCATACGTGCGGATCCTGCAAGGTGGGCGACAAGCTCGGCTCCAGCGGCGAGAGCAGGCAGGCTGGCGGAGGCGTGGGCGGCGCTGTGCGTGACAGACGCTGGGGGACGGGCCGCTCGGATGCAGCCAAGCCGAGATCCTGAGCAGCCGCCCCTCCGTGTGTCTGAGGAAACCCCCAGCGCTTCTGTGAGGAAGCGTCGTCCGGTGGCCATTCGAAGGCAAGGCCAGCGGAGAGGAGGCTTCCAGTGAAGAACTTAACGTGACAGAAAGCAGAATAAGAGTAATACTACTGCTACTACTACTACTATTAATAATAATAATAATAATAATAATAATAATAATAATAATAATAATAATAATAATAATAATAATAATACTCACAATGGCAGCAATACTGCTAAAACCTAATACAAATAAAATGAAATTGCTAGGGGGCAGTCTTGTCGCATAAACATGTTTTTCAGATGGCCAGTTCAAAATCAGACATAGAGTTCATGTACTGCAGTGCTGAAGCATCACTCTGGGATCGACTGGACAGACACCTTCAGAAACGTCTGCCGAGCGACACAAGCAATTAAGCTGCAAATTTTAAATAAGTGCCGGAAAGTGGTTTGAATGGGTCAGTGCTAGTCGTTTGGATTCTGGGTGTTTGGTTCAGACTGTGACCTTTTTACCGAGAGCTCACTCATACGATAGAGCAGAATACATCACGTCATAATACAGTGGGGTTTACGGAAAGCTGATCACATAACATATAAAACCAGGGGTGGATAGTTCAGGTCCAGAAAGTAAAAATCCAGACTAAGATTTTGTTTTAACCAACCAGCGGAGCATAAAGAGTCACAGTCACAGAGTACTCAACTGCTTGGTTGAACCAAAATGTTGGTCTGGATTTATACTTTATGAACCAGAAATATCCACTTTTGCTTAAAAACAATGCAGATCAAAGCTCAGTCAAAGTATTATGCTTCTTACCATTATAGCACAGTTTGTGTTTATGACTATAATACAAAATTTAAAAGACGTCTAATATGTTTCTTAATTAAAATTATATTGTTCCGACTATGAATTAAATTAGCATATGGAATATTCTTCCCAGATCCATAGTCACAGCACTGCCAAACTAGATTCTCTGTAAATTAATGATCTCTTATTCTGCAACTTGTGACCTTTTCCATCATTCCTTCTCATTCTCTTTTCCGCTCTGAATTTAACGGAACCCCTTTGAACAAAGCTTGGCTAAAGTGGCAGGTCCGCATTCCTGCGACAGAAGTCCTTGAGGTTTCTCTCGGCAGCGGGCAGCCAGAACATAAAGCCCTCCAACATTAAGAAATTGTTCTTTGCACCTGGTGTTACTGCGTCAGTTACACTGCATATTCTCTACTCCTCAGAGGTGCAAAGCAGGGTTTCCAAAATGTGGAACTTACGAAAAATGGCCGGAACTTTGTTAAAAAAAAAATATCGACTGATATCAAGTGCTCGCCCTCAAATAGAGGTGGTCCGGAACAAAAGGTCTGTTCAGACAGGGCAGACCCATGTGTAACGGACCCAGAATCAGGAGTCATTGTGGGTCAGTCCTGGTGTTCTGCATGGGCACTGTCTCTTTCAAAGGAGCTTAGAAATGAAAGCTGGCCAAAGGCAAACTTCCTTTGTGATGGACGGTACGTACGTGAGCTAAATGCTGACGACCCCCCCCCCCCAAAAAAGCAATGGACTAATCCATTTAACTGCTGAAAAGATGTTAAAAACGTATTGCTGTCTGTAGCTGAATATTTGACAAAATCGCCTCTGAGTTGATTTCTGGCTAATTTGTAACAGGTCAGAATGAAGGAAAGAAACTGGAGGGTACAAGCACAAGGAACGATGTCCTGAAGAGGGAAATGATGAAGAGCGATGGAATAAGGAAAGGGTAAATGGAGGGTAAGATCTCTACTAGAAAGGCCGACCAATCGGCCGTGCCGTTTCAACTGACCAATCAGCCAGGCCGTTTCAGCTGACCAATCAGCCGGGCATTTTTGGCTTCATGTCCTTACCATGAGATGTCAGGCTTCATTTTTAAGAGGCATCCTCCCTTTACTAATGGGCAGGTAAACCCCAACACCTGGATATCTTCTGTAGACACCTTGTCTCAGATCTGAAGGCTTGTAGCTGCAACCTCTCCCTCTCTCCCCATCCCTCTCTCTCTCTCCTTCTCTGTCTCTCCATCCCTCCCTCTCTCTCCCTGTCTAACTGCCCTTTAGATACCTCAAGTGTGAATCTGGAACAATTACATTAGCAAGGCAAGGGGCTCTCTCTCTCTCTCTCTCTCTCTCTGTCTCTCTCTCGTCTCTCATCCTCCTCCCCTTAGCTTACTTAATTAAAACCTATACATTTCGCTCCCTGTTAGACTCTGAACAGAACTTCATTTTTAGGAAAGAAAATTGTCCTTAGACCTACAAAATGTTGTCATTCCGGCCAGTTAACGCTGCTATAAACATTTTACATGTAAACAATGACAGACCCTTAAAGTGCAAGTTCATGGTACTGCAGCATTTAGTCTGTTCTACTGTATGAAGACATATGCAAGACTGATCCATAGACCAGTTCGGTTTTTCAGTTGTCTATGTACCTTTACAAAGACAGAAGAATATGTTGTTTGAAACTTAAGTAAGGACTACTAGCCTAAGTTAACTCCCCAATTTAGCATTATTACAAACAAGTCTCCTGTGGATATTCAAGGAGAGTGAGATATATCCTGCAAGCCTGGAACCAGGACTGTGTCAGCAGCCTGGGAATAAAGTCTGTGCAATTAGGCAGAACTGCAGCACAGCTGGGGAGGGGTGCGAGAGCAGTATCGTAACATAACAAACAGTATGGCATGCTGATTTCAGCACGAACTATTACTAAGAGCTGACACACGGAAAGAGGCGGCAACAAAAAGATCAATTTGTAATGGTTATTTAAACAGGCCGGGAAAAAGCTGAGGTTCACTACCCCCCCCCCACCCCCCCTGACTGTAGCTTCCAGCCTGAAGAGTGGTTTGTTGGAAAAACGGAAAAGGATGGGTTTATACCATCAGATAGTTGACACCTCCATTGCTGGGAATTTTAATTAACTCCTCTTATTGCCAGCATGCTAAAGAGCACTTTCACCACACAGAGACCGCGGCCTGTCCCAGGGGGGCCACCTCCGGAGCCAGCGGGCGGGAGAAAGGACGTCGCTTGCCTGGGATCCGCCGTCCTCGGCGGGAGTGCGATTACGCGCCGCGATAAATCAGCGAGAAAGGCCTGCGGACGGGGGCAAGCGCACTCTCCAGGGTGGACGGTTTTTCTTGGATTTTAAGTAGCGAGCGGCTACCAGCACTTGGCTTTTGTTATTGTTCCCCTGCTCAGTCAAAGTTTTTTCCACACACCTTACAAATCTACCTGTTTATACAGCTGGATATTTTGCTGGAGAAACTGAGGTTAAGTCTTATACTCAAGGGGTATAAAAGTCCCTCCTGTGTGTGTGTGTTTCTGCATGTGTGTGTGTGCGTGTTTGTGCATGAAATGTTTTATATAGATTTCCATTTATGTGTGTGTGTGTGTTTCTCTGTGTGTGTGTGTGTGTTTGTGCATGTGATGTTTTACATAGATTTACATGTATGTGTGTGTGTATGTCTATGTGTTTCTGTGTGTGTGTGTGTGCATATTCACGCACATTTGGCAATATTTGTAAAGTATTACACTGAAAGGATCCAGGCAGGTGTAATATTCCCAGGTATTAACATTCTGAAATGTTGCCAAAATGGCACAGGATGACGAACCCAATGAACGTCGAGATGATTTACCCATAAACACCGGCGCACACTGTTCTTACACGAACCCGCTATTGCATATAACACACAGATGACCTTTAATTATCCACCGTGTGTAATGTGAAGTGCAGGACAGTGCTGTGAAAACCTGAGAAGCCTCTTACTCTGTTATTGTAAAAGAGATGCACCGTGCAGGGAAAAAAGCTGCTGTTGTAGCTAAACCTCTCATCTGTCTTGTCAGATGTGGGTGGCCTTTTTCATTATTCAAAAAGCAACGTAAAATTCACGTTTATATAGCTAAGCTTACGAGAACTACTGTAATATGGCAAACTAAAGTGCTACGCAAATAAATACAAATAATAAAATTTCACTTGGTCGCACACATTTTTATGCCATTTTTTGCGCTTTCCAGAGAAAAAACTATGTCATACAAAATGGTGAAGTAAACAGATTTAAACCATTAGCCCGGCTCTGGAGACATAGGGCTGCAGATGTCCAGAACCGCAGACCAGCTTGTTATTAATCTAACAGTAAAACACTACTAAAGATATTTCTATGTTTCTGTGCATGACACTGCACGTGCAGCATAGCTGGCGAGCTAAATCACTTATGTTTCATCCCTCATTAAAATGTACTACTGGAAATCTGTATTCAGAATGTGACTGCAGACATACTCTCTATGGAACAGCATTTCTGGCCTGAAGTATCACCTTATGCAGATGCAATCCACAGCTAGAATTTAAAAAGGCATTGATTTATTCACAAGGATACATACAAATAATAGTTGTTGCATGTTAAATCACTATAACTACAGTCAAGCTAATTATATCACTGGCAACTACTGTCCAGCCGAACAACAAAGGTTCATTAAATTACAGATACAAAGGCAGGTTGGCATTAAAACCACCTAAATCCTAAGGCCACAAGATTTGGGATGGGATAAAGCAATTTAATAAGGTTTCCCAGAAATGCTGGAAAAGGAAAAAAAAACATTTACATAAATGACAGAACATAACCTGTAAAAACCTTCAGGCTCATCATTGGATGTGATATCTCAGTTACAGATATACCTCTTACATTTCCTGAAATTAAAAGTGCTTTCTCAAAAAGTCATGGAAACATTTAAACAAAAAAAACGTGCAAAAATTCTACACTTATATTAGAAAACATCCTAAATTACGTCGAATGATTATAAAAGACGCATGGGCACAAATTATGGTGGGTTGTAACCTCCCAGTAATCAAAACCAGCCAATAAAAGCCCCTGGACCCTCTGAAATGGGTAGAGACCCCAACCCCCCCTCCTCCCAATACTCAACCCAAAGTTACGCCCTTGGACGGACAGTTGGATTAATTCGCCTATTTGTTATATTGTAATATGCATTTATATATTGTTTACTTATATGTTTATTATATTTCATGGAATATTCAAACATGAAATGGCCATTTTTGTTACTCAAGAGCTGCAGCAGAAGCAGGTGAGGTGAAGAACTGAAGATCAGAGGAGCTGTGAAGACCAGATTCCCAGGGGAGAGCAACGGATTTCACTCCTGCAAAAAATATCTTTTCACTTCCTCCTGAATAAGAATGAGATCACAACACAAAGTTGAGACTAACTTCTGACATTTCTCCAATTTTTCACATGACAAATCACCTTTGAAAATCTCACAGAAGACTCTTTCTGGAAAATAACTCATACATCTATAGAAATATCATTTTATCTCCATATGTCTGGTGTTGGTATGATTATTGCAAATAATCTTTTTTTCAGTTTATTTGTCCAGTAGCTACGTTCGGCGAGATCACTCTGATAACAAAAACACTCATTAATGCTATATTATATTTTTCTCAAGAATTACAAAAATACAGGCTTGAGCAATAAAACTTTACTGCCTTGTAGGTCTCAGCGGTCAAGTTACTGGTTTCAAGTGAATAAAATACAGAAATCCATCCATCCATCTTCCAACCACTTCTGGAGTATTAGTCACAGCGGGACCTTGGCTTTTCCCAGGCATTACACCGCATTAGGCCTGGGTACACCCTGGACGGGACGCCAGCCAATGACAGATAATCTCATTAAGTTACACTTTCTTAAACTCAGGTGGTTCTATTTCGATATCAGACTGAAAAATACAGTAGGACAAATCCTCCATCAATCAATCAATTGCTTCCTTTACCTAACCTGTATCTCCTGGGACAGTCCTCTGCTATATTGTCACTCCGCCATAAACATTTCTGGGAAAAGGAATTCAAACTTCACATCCAGGTGACGTCATGCAGGCCAGCCAGCCGGCTGGGGGGGGGGCACAGGATTTCATGGCTGATAACCCCCAATTTGCAGGTACCTGACAGGTCAGCAGGAGGCCCCTGTGCTGCCTGGCCAGCTGAAACTCTCCGCTGCGACGGAACCATGCCAGTTAGGTGCCGTCACTGTAGAGCTTCGAGTCGGCGGTTAAGGGATCCGAGCGGAAGACTCTTCAGGCGTGTGGAATCTACTCTCCTGGCCATCCTATGGTTCCTGGAAGATTATTTATCTAACTAACTAAATTAGTGGAAAAAGAAAGGAATATATGAAAAAATAGACTGACATAAATTGTTAGCTATTTGCTTCTCTTGTGTGGCATTTGATGAGGGGCCTGCATCATGAAGCTGGATTTTTGGGTTAGCCAGATAAGTTGTCGGATTTAAGGTAGCAGCCACTAAATTTAAGTGCATGAAGATAAAGTTCATTCAAGGTGGGGTACCTTAAATCTGACAAGTTACCTGCCTAACCGACAAATCTGACTTTGCGATACAGGCCCGAAGCGGGTTGTTGTGATTTATTGAGCTCAGTGTGTGTCTTTGCTAAGTTTTATCCTTTGGCGAGACTGGAAAACCAGCGTAAGAGTAGAAGCATGGGTTGTGTCACACGTGTCGAGTTACGTAGCTAGCCGGCATACTTTAAAAAATTCCTACGCACAAATAGAGAGGAGTTCCCATCTTAATGCCATTGGCAGACCCCTCGTGTGTCTGAGCAGTTCACCTTCTGGTAACAGTGGGAACAGTCCTCATGGAAAAAGCAGCACGTCGGATGGACTGAACACTTTCCGTTCTTTGAAATGAAAGGCATTCTTTGTGTATCAATTTACCAAATCTTTAAAAAAAAAAAAAAAAACCTGAAATTAGTGGGAAATTCTCTCAGTACTGTGATATCATAATCCATTTCACAATATGGAACAGTAATAATTCGCTGGACCCTGGTGATTCCTGTTCATCTCCATTATTCTTGTATATTTCTGTTACTTCTCAGAGTTATTTAATAAATGGTTATAATTTAGAACGACCTGGCTTTTCACTGGTCATTCACGTAATTTCGGAGGCACGTTTCGGACCTGAACGAGGATTGTTGTGGCATGTTATGGCAGTTATCAATGTTTTACGTTGAGGTTTAAAGTTGTTTCACGTGAATGACTTTCCAAGATGTAGCGCAGAAATGAACCTAAAGAGCAGTACATTCAAAAACCTCTGAAGAAGTGAGAGGATTATAAATGCAGCCATCGAGCAGCGATTCATCTGCTTCATCTTGGCCTCCTTGCCGTCACGCCCGCGTCCATCTGCACTTTGACTTTATTCCACTGTCAGCTTCCTGACACTGATACAGCCAATCACTGTCCAGGCCGTATCCTTGGCAACAAGCTGTGGTGTAACACAAAGAGTGGAAAGTGCCCTCAGATGTGAATTTTGCTTGGTTTCCCCATTTCTTTTTGGAAGCCCCTTCTCCCCAAAATGACACCTTGGGTCAAAACACATTGACAGTGACTTTTCCACTTCAGGTGATTCTAAAGGCATTAAAACTGGTTCAAGATCAAAAACCCACAACCTATTCTTGACGATCATCCCTCCTCTACACCAAAAGAAAGCTGCTGCAGAAGGTCACCATTGCAAATCCATTAAAATATATATGTTCCTAAAGTCCACCTTCAACAGTAAAATACATCATTTGCTTCAGCTGTCATGTACTGTAAAGAGATGAACGTGCATTTAACCCTCTTATTGTTTACAGTTTGTCCCAAATCACAATAAGAGAGTAAATGGAGTTACATTTCTAAATATTATTTGTATGATAATCAGAGTTATTTATGCTTATTAATGTATTTATGCATCTTTTTTAACAGCTGCTTTTTATGTTTACTGTGCTTTTCCGTGTTTGCTTCAGATGAGTACATTTTTACCATGTGATGATACGGCTTTTTGGATTCATGCTTGGAAAACATACGGCAACAGATGTTCTACTGCTTAAGTTCTGCTGATTTATTGTCTTGACTTAACTTTGTGTATGGTTAAAACCAGAGATTAGAGACATATTGTTCAGATAAATTATTACTTAGCCTTTCAGCTTTATGTATGTGTTCATAAACCCAACACTCATCCTGTGATTTAAGTATAATCTAAGATATTGAAACATACCCGTGGTGTTGATGGGTTTTTCTGTATTAAAATAATAAAGATGTTACAATTGTCTATGGTCCGCCTCCTCTTTTGTCTTGGAAGTCCCCTGATCCATTACTTATCTTCCTATGGCAACTTAACCAGGGATTATGTGAACACCAAACCGACCTGAGGGACGTCTCCCAAATTCTGCCGGTGGTTTTGTGAACCTTCTGCAGGCCTGGATTCGCAAAATGAATGAGTTAACAGAACTTTTGCGGGATATTTTAAAGGAGCTGCAGACATTTCATCCCGTAGCGAGTTTCCTTGCTGTTTCCTGCAAGAGCTGCGGCCGCATGGCAAATGTTTCAAAACGCGTTAACCTAAGCACCCGAACTCTCGGGCAGGAGAGACCAACAAAGCTTTATTTAAGTGTTAGTGTAACCTTGTGCTTTTGCAGTAAATGACAAAAAATATCTTAATTTATGAAGCTATTTATTATTTAATTGCTGTGACTGCGTATTATACTTGGTCATATACCTAAATGTGCAATATGCTATTGCGCCGCGTAGTCGGCAAACCAAATTCTCAAAGGGGGTGGCCATTTTAATTAATGCTGTTTTTATTTGAGGCCGCAATTCCTATAATGTGGGAAACTATTAAAATAGCAGGGAGGCTAAGAGCCAACTGGTTTTGCGGTTTCTTGCAGTTTCTGCTCTTTCAAGGCATAATGCCTCAGAGCCTGTTACTTTCATAAGGGATTTTCATTACTAAAAGCCACCTGAGACCACAAAATTGGAAACCCATTCCTCATGTGACTTTTTACCGATTCGCAGTTCTTTATTAGGTATGTTGATAAAATAACTGGGAGTTATGGACCTGGACGTGTACAGCAGGTTGCCCCAAGTTGAAAATGCATCAACCTTTGTAATACTAACATGCAATATAGTTGTTATATTATGAGCGTATAGGCCTGTGATGGCCGGGAGTGTCAGTGTGTCTGCTTTACACTATGCCTTTTCCCCAAAATAATTTCTGATTCACTAAATTGACAGTGTGGACCATTTAAGCGAATGTCGTTTAGCAAAGAGTACGGAGGGTGTTGAAGTTTCATGTGGTGAGCCTAATTAGATTATGGGCTGTGGGTGCAGTGTGGGCAATTCTGCTTTGCGTGATGACTTACCGCGTGCGCTGTCAGGGAAACAGCCGCAGGCACCCCCCCCATCCCCCCCCCGGCACACTCTTCCCGCAGGAATGTCACCCTTCTGAAGCAATCGAGCCCGCAAACAGTACTGCTGTGCAGGTTGCTTTAGTCTGAGTCTGCATGTTCTTCATTATAAACTTTCGATTATCCCTGATGACCTTAATTCACATATACTCGTTTTTTTTTTTTTTTGCAAAGCTACATTCTCATCCACACTT
>JAODLC010000045.1:6188481-6206835 GCA_026781145.1 Hippopotamyrus pictus | reverse complement strand
ATATATTTTCTTTACATATTATATATTGTGTTTTTTGCTTTCCTTTTAAATAGAAGCCCTGGCCTTTCAATAGTGAGGTATTTGGTTTTTTGATTTATATATCTTATGTAAATTCCTCCTACTTTCCTGTTCAAACATTAGCCCTGCAGGACATTCCTTTTAATACTGAGGTATTTGGTTTTTTTGGTTTATATTTTTGTCTGTTCCTCATGCTTTTTTATTAGTAGAGCTAGAGATGTGGTCTTTTTATTTGGAGGTGTTTGCATTCTTTTGTTTATAAATTTTGATATATATATATTTTCTGTTCATTCCTCATGGTTTCCTTTTCGCTCGTTAGCACCTGAGACCTGCCCATTTTATCCTAAGGTGGTTGCAGTTGTCCCCTAGCTATACCATGTACCAACAGAATGCTTCTTGGTGGGATTCTGGCAGGCTAAGGAGTCACACCATTCCTCTACAACGAATTTCTCCAAATCACACGGAGGTGATAGGGCAATAATCCCTCTTTTAGGCGTATTTAATGCTCTCCCCGGAATTAGTTCCAACAACTGGTGTGGCAGCAGAAGAGGAGTAACCCTGCCTTTGTGCTCCTCGAACCACCTGCTGGTAACACCTGCGCGTGTGGACCAGAGCACCGGTCACCTGGAATGCGTCGTCTTCCAGCAGGGCTGCAGAGGCATGCTAAGGAATGCGTGTGGAAATCCTAGTGCGGAGAAGCGCCCAGCAACCAGACCGCGTTCAGACCAGGATTCCTCATCATGCCGCCAGCTAGCTTTTTGTGGATATCTTCTGACAGCTCGCGGCCTTATTGTAATCAGAAGCTTAGCTATATAAATATTTTTCGCAGTGAAGTTACCTTCCATTTCTAACAAAGAGAGCAGAGTAGAGGTACTCATCTGTTATATGTTATGATCTGGAGTCATTATATCCTTACCGTGAATTTACTTTTGGCTGCATGCATTTGAAGGACAAGCAATTTTTACTATGACTAACTATCTTTATATTCAGTATCAGCACATGCAATCCTTGCTTAATGAGGTAAATTCAGTAATCCTATAGTTTCTTGCCCGTAATTTATTTTTCCCCCTTCCTAAAAATGAGTCCTCAGCTGTCATTAAAGCCTGACCCCCTTCTTTATTTATTGAATCTTCAATTCCAGCAACCTTTTAATCTTTTAGCTGCTTAGGGGCCATTTAATTAGGGAGTTAAACTCTGTTATTGTAAGTAATTCAGCTCCTTGCTTGTCGCCATTGTTTGGCCCAAAGTGGAGATCTGACCGATTTCAATGCTATTCAGGGCCAGGACCATACCCCCCCCCCCCCCCCCCCCCCCCGGCACTCTGAATTTAGCAGCCAATCGCCGACACAGTACAGCTGTCTCCAGCACGCCTCTTTTTTACCTCTAATTGAATGGAAACACTGCTTTCATTGTCAGCAAATATTTTTGGCCCTAACTTAGAATCCTCGTCTTTGACACATAGTGCAGACATTACTATAATTAACTATAAAATTAGCCATTTTAAGATCATATTGAGGGTAATACTGAGAACACAAGCAAACCAAAGACGTTTTCATATACCATGTTTCCGAATTTGGTTTCAATAAAGGGCTTAAAAGGGATTTGGCAGAATCATTGCAAGTAGATTTTATAGTAAAGTAAAAATGCATTATAATGCGCAGATAGATCTATTTACAATGGCTTTGCAAGCTAAATTAATGCAGACTGGATAGAAGCAAACAGAGGAAGTCACTTTATTTGATCTGTTATAGGCACTGAAGGGCTTTCCTTCTGAGCTGGCAAACACATTTAGCTAATAACTGTTCAGATCATTAGGATAATCAGGCTTATAAATGCACGGGCAAACAAACGTTTACAGCTCCAACTGCGGGGCGGACTCGTGTCGGGTGAGACCCCCTCTGCGCTCAAACTTTTCAGTGTCCCAGTGTTTTCTGCTGCTCTGTACTTCAGTAGTATCTGTTGCAGACATTTTACAGTCTTTCCTTTTTTAGCTGGGGACCACTGAAGAAAAGTGTGTTTATTTGGAAAAATATCTACATGCATAACGTCAGCAGTTCAAAATGCAGGTAGTAAAAAATAAGAATGATTCCATTAATTCCCTGCACATCGACACTATTTGTTACATTGCAGCTAGAAACGCTGTGGAAGGCTGCCATAATAACGTAAACAGCACACGCAACATAACGTAAACAGCACACGCAACATAATAACGTAAACAGCACACGCAACATAATGTAAACAGCACACGCAACATAATAACGTAAACAGCACACGCAACATAATAATGTAAACAGCACACGCAACATAATGTAAACAGCACACGCAACATAATAATGTAAACAGCACACGCAACATAACGTAAACAGCACACGCAACATAACGTAAACAGCACATGCAACATAATGTAAACAGCACACGCAACATAATAATGTAAACAGCACACGCAACATAATGTAAACAGCACACACAACATAATAATGTAAACAGCACACACAATATAATAATGTAAACAGCACACACAACATAATAATGTAAACAGCACACACAATATAATAATGTAAACAGCACACGCAACATAGAGTTATTTAATCGGAATCTGAGAAAATGGTCAATATCGTTTTGTATTCAAATTCACATATATATATTTTTTTTATCTTCCGTTACGAAAAAACATGAATAGTTTATGCTTTTGTTGATATGCATATTATTATTAATATTATTGTTGCTCTTTGTTGTTGCTGGTGGTGGTGTTACATAAGAATAGAAATAGAGTAACAAAAATCATTTCCAAAAACAATGATTAATAAAATATTATCTCTCTATGAGCCCAATAGACATTGATTCTTCTGACTGGATTATGGAAGTAATGTGTGTGTGCGTGTGTGTGCACATGCGTGTGTGTGCACATGCGTGTGTGTGTTTTATGCATAGATTGCTATTTTTTGGCTGACAGTAAAAACCCTCTTTTTGGAAGAATCTCCTTCTGTCCACCCTTCGCTCCTGAAGGCCTCCAGCGTGGTTCTGCTCCTGATTTAGAGTGATTTCTCCGCAGTTAATCTTTTGTGCTACACTTTAACCTACAGTCTTTCTAGAACAAATGTGGAAATTGGCCTTGTTTTTGTAGCTCAGTAAAATGAATAAACCTATAGCGGTATAAAACCTACACATTTGCTTGTCATCACACAAGGTACACTGAGGTTTTTCCCATAGTTAACGTGAGCCATATCTTGTTCCCACTCCTTAAACATAAAACATTCAAATTATGTTGAGAGTGATTTTACACTGTTTTAATCAGTAATGCCTTCAACTTATTAATATCAGACTAAATTAGCATATAAATATACAGATAATAATACAAATAATTTAAAAAACAGATAAAACCTAGGATTGGGAAGATATGTGTTTACATAAACTCCAACTGTACACCCATATTTTATAAAATAAAATGTTTGTGTTTATTAAATAATATAAGCACTAATCAAAACAATGTCTTCTTTGTTAGGTACTGGTGCCACCTCAAAGCACAATGATGGTTAGGAATGAGTTAAAACTGGAATGTTTAATGAATCAGATGATACGGAAGACAGATGCCAAATCTGGGGCCATTCTGTGGCAGGCTGACAGGCAGAGCTGCTTTCATAAAACCCCGCTGGGTGACCAGCTTTTCCCTAAAACTGACCCTGGGTTGATAACCAACATGACATGGTGTGAGTCACATGGTCAGGAAAAAAAACCCACAGACAGACAGACAGACACACACACACACACACACACACACACAGACGTTTGCATGTCTTTGTGGGGACTGTCCATTCATTTCTATGGGCATAACCCTACGTAACCATAAGTAGCCAAAGTAACCAAAGAAAATACAAGAGTTTAGACATTTTTAGTTTTTTGATTGCAGTCACAAATTAAATCCTAAGGAACAGTCCCCACAATGTTAAAACATCAGGTTTTTGTCAACAGGTTTTTATTCCCCACAATGTAATATAAACACACACACATACACACACACACACTATGAATATAATTACAGCATTAAGTATGGAAATAAAACAAATATGTGGCTATATTTAATTACTGAAATCATCATTTGTCCCATTACTGACCTGGGGTCTGGGCTGCACAGGACACTTGCCCAGACTTTGCACAGAATCTCCAGCCCTTCTACTAATATTTTCTTTGGTTCTGATTCCAATCAGAAAGACACCACTCTTGGAAATCTGCCAGTTATACCTTCCATTATTTGTAAATATGAAAATGTACAATTATTTTCTGTTTTAGTGTAATGTATTTTAATTTATTTTTTTCCCCACAGAACAAAATGTTCTTATTCATATGGAATAAAGCAGAGAATATTACTTATTTAATAAACTAAACAGCTCTGATATTATATTGAAACCTTATAATGCCTAAACTATTTATCACGTAGATACGTTCTCTCTGCATTATAAAAAATAATTAAAATGTATCACATTAAGTTATTATAATTATTATTAACAATGCTACAAGTAAGTTTGAATAAGACTAAAGCAACTAATCAATTAGTCATATTTTTAAGCTTCACTACACTTATTTATGCCCATTATGTTTGCATGTATTTAATTAAGAACTCATACAAAGCCAATCCTTAGCTGACAACTAAGTGTACTGGCCAAAAACATAATAATGATTTTGCAACAATATTCAAATTTAGAAATAAAAACATTCAATTTATTGACTTAGCATATTTACTCAGTCCATCAATAAGCATTTGCGTGTTTTCCACATTAAACTTAGTTTAGTTTATTAGGGCAAACTGGTGTCGGTTGGAGAGCATGAGATGGCAATGAAAAGTTTCCTCTTAAAAGTCATGTGACTCAAAGCAGCTTCCAAGACAAACACAATGGCTAAACAGCAGAGGTAACATAATTCTTGTCCTTGTAAAGTGATGTTACAGAATGAATAGCACACTGTCTTGTATGCCTGTAACCATTGTGTAAAACACTAATTATCGGACTGATAAAATCATATCCCTTCACCACATGGCATCTATAAATGGATTATTGAGACCCAGAGAATTCCTTTACACTTCACAATGTAAATCCCGGTAAATTCACAGCAAACTGAGGATATCATATTATCTTAAGCTAGCCTGTATATACCATGGCAACGCACATGATTTACTGCAATATAAATCTCAAATGAATCTGACTCTGACTGGCGTTTTTAGGGTTAATCCTGACTACGAAACGTCCGTTTAACAAAGATAATAGATAATCAAATTTTAATATTGCAATGTAAATGTAATGCTCATTTTAAATAAATATTTCAATCATTAAAATTACTTTACACATCTGCCATAAAAATATATATGTATATATGCATAAAAAAACAAACGAAAATACAACAAAAACACAGGGCTTCCTAAATGCCAGACAATGCATTTTCACCTCAACTTTACAGTTATTACAACAGTAGGAAACCAACCCATGATTACCAAGAAGTAGCTGCCATGTTTACATGTGACCTCAGCCGTTTTTGCATCGCTGAAGGTGTGTGAACCCTGTCTGTCTGGATGTGAATCAACTGTATGCGGTTAAGTCAGTCCATTTATCATTGCAGTCTCTGAGGCCCTTCAAGTCTCCTTGAGCAGCAGATGAGGTGCAGGAGACGCGCAAAACCATAGAAACACAGCGAAATTGAGACTGAGAGAGAAAAGGCCATGCAACAGAGAGCTTCAGCACTCCTGCTTGTCGAGTTGCGTGTATCACGTTCAGTTAAAAAAAAAAAAGTCTTTACAGTCTCAAGTACAAAAATAGATCCTCACTTTTAACGTTATTTGTGGCTGAAAAATTATAAACATCTAAAGGGCAGGGATATTAATTTCCAGTACAAAATGTTACAAGAGTTCTAGGAAAAAAAACAGCCATCGTTTTTGTTAGCCTTGCTTTTCTTTCCGCTGTTGTTAGGTGTTCCTCAAGGCTCCCTTGAGTGGTGAGTGCGTTTAGTCCTCTTGTTGAAAGGATAGTTGATGAAGTGAAAGGGTCGGTGGTCAGCCGAATGGTGTCCTTTGGGGGGGCGTTTCATGAAGTGGACCTCCCGCTGGTGCTGTCGGGTCTTGGAGCCCTTCCTGGGCCGGCCTTTGCGCGTGAAGGCCATGTACCAGCCGTCGTGTTTGGCGTTCTGCAGCGCGGTGTAGTTATTCTCCAGGACGATTTCTGTGAAGATGCAGTCTTTGCCGTGCCCGTTTTTCTGTAGGGGAGAGGGTTTTCCGATTTTAAAAATGTACCAACCGGGCCTAAGGGGAAACATCACATTTTCTGATAAATCTAAGAAATTCCAGACATTAACCTCTGAGGTTAGCCGATGACAAGGGTCGTGATTACAGAATTATGATGTAGAATGACATGAGAAGCTATACTGACTCATTTCAGGCTTATTATTAATAAACACTGAAAAACATTTAAATGTTAATGCTTTCGCTATACAAACTACTACTAGAATTGTATTTAACCTGACATTTTTATGCATATTAAGAGTGTCAGCGTTTGTAAAAAATCATTATATAGTTAGCATATGGCTACAGAATATGCTTTAGTCTTCTACCAAGCATCACTGCATTGACTGTAATTTAATTTATCGATCATTATGTATTTATTCTGACTGCCTACGATGGAACATTTAATGCAATCTAACAATGACAACTGTAATTTGCGGCCTAATTTTAAATTCCCGTCAGTGCTATCTCCATATAATATCTAACAGCTGATTCTTCATGTCGCCCTCGGCCAGATCTGGGACGTGTCACAGCCTTAACAAGCCAAACTAAGAGCGCAAACATATCTCCAACCACTTAACAAACTGGGCTGTTAAAAATAAACCAAATCCACACTGAGCGAAACACACATCTTGAGCGTAAGGAAAAAAAAAATCCCCACACACGCAGTGTTGGGCATCAGAGATGTCACATGAAGTAAGATCAAGCTCCCAGACAGATGGCGCACCTGGCGGGAAGCTGACTAGGTGTTGGCAATATTTGCATCCCAGTTTATTACCGAGCACAGCAAGCAAGAAAGAATCACAAAGCTACCCTTGGAACAAGGATGCTCAGTGAAAAAAAAAAAACAGTGAGGAAGGATCTAATTCCTTACACTCCATCAACCTCACAAAAGCTATAAAATGTGATAGGCTTCAATATGTGATGTGTATGAAGGAAGAGCAGGTGATGACTGCACATTAAAAAACCTGTCAGTTTCCCAAAATGAAAGATCCAATATTTTAAACTTTTAACTAATTATTTTTGATTTTGTGATTTTGCATTTATTTAGATCTGCATAGCTAAGCCCAGGATTACTGCGAAGGCTAGCATAAGCATGTCTGCTAATAAAATTACTGATAGTATACGGGTTAGCAGGCTTTGCATTGTCATTGAAAGACGTAGTATTGTAAGTAACTGCCTATTATGTAAATATGACGTTAGCAAATGTTAAATAAGGTCTATTCATAATTTGTCCATTATCGATCTAGTATTGTCTTTATAATGGACTGCTAACCATGGAGGATGACTTAATGGAGGATGGCGCATGTCATCATTTCGTATCGCACGCTGACTATATGTGTGTGTTTTTAATACACGTTTTCAATATTTTGCTAATATCATTCAACAATAATATTACAGAAACACATCTCCAAAGTTAATCATATTATATTGACGAAAAAAATCTGGATCACTGAAGTACCACTGAGGTTCCGAACGTTGCCCAGTCTAATCATGTATTTCAAATTCCTCATTTCCCTTTCACGCATGTTAAGATACATAAACATATACAATGATAACAGCCACACTTTTGGCCCTGAATAGGCTTGAATCATAAAATCTGGGCGCAAAGGGTGACAGTTTCACTTTCTCCGACTCACCTTTCCGACCAGTTTCCCCCGTTTGTTCATGCAGATGTAGTAGCCCGTCGCCGCTCCTTTAATTCTCACTCGACTTCCAAAGGTATCCGTCTCCACTATGAGTTTGGCTGGGGAGCAAAAATAAAAAATAAGAAATTTAAGTGGACAGACTTAAAACGTTGAAACTCCTGAACTGCGGGAAAGCACATTTTTATAATTCAGCTGATGCAGCTGTCAAATCGGGGTTTCCTGGTGCCTTTTTGCTTTTCTGTCTGTCTCTATCTCCCTTTCATGCTCACGCGCTCACAGAGACACCGGGCACATACATAAACCCAGCAGGGAGCATTTTGAGGATTTATGCAAGCTTAAATTCTTGCGCAATGATAAAAACACATGTACTTCAATTCTTTGAAATGAAAGGAATCATCCTCGAAGGCCTATAAACTTCTCTATAATTCCGTGCTCTCCTCACACGTACGAATTACGTATATCTTTATTGTAGACTGCATATGTAGACGTCATACAGGAATTGACCTATAAAAAAATCTATTGTCTATGATGTACCATTTCCAAAGGAAATATACCAATCCAAAAATGTACGGTCTGTGGAAACACAAGTGTCATCTTTACAGCCAGAACATTTGCACTGCCCAAACCATGCTGACAATATGAAATGAATTGTATCATTTCATCGGATAAACGAAACGCAATGATTTGCTGCGCGTTCCCATAAAAAGAGAGCAAAATAAACGCATCTCAAGGAATGTGAGCGACTAGTCTAGTCAGTGCAGAGCTGCCAGGCAGACCGAGGGATTGGACGGGGAAGCGATGAGGCATCGGTGGAGAAACCTGCGGCCAGCGCGGAGCAGCAGACAGACCTTGGCCCGTGACTTCGGCCTGCTGTGACCATGACACCCACGGATGTCACGGACGCTAAAGAGCGACCGCAGGCTGGAAGGAGTCCCCTGCGGAGCGGAGCGCATGTGTTCGCGCCCTCGTGTGTGCGCGGGCGTGTCCTTACGTGTGTGTTCTTCCGCGTGTGGGTGTTGCGTGCCGAACTGCAGAGCAGCATTTTCCTAAAAGCGAGAGCTATGAATATAGACCATGGTGCTGAAATGGCGAGCGGGCCTGTTGAGAGACTCTATGAGGGGAATTTATTAACTCTGTACGGGATGGATTTACATTTTATTAACCTATCAGGAAAAAGGTGCCGTGTCAACACTAACAATTATTTTTGATTTAAAATAATAAGCTAAAATATACAAAGCCTACTGGAAATCTCTGTAAGAAAAAACACTCTATGTCTCTACAGTCATAATCAAATCTAGTTCGGGCGACTTGATAGAACTTCTCATCTGACAATTATTTATGACAGTTTGATCATACAAAATTGCCTCTTTTTATTTTTGATTTTTTTTTTTTTTATGCAAGACTTTGATGCACGATGACAAAAGTCCAGCTCCACGTACATAAGCAGATTTACTCCTCCTTCGCCTGAGTTGGAGGCCGAAGCGCAACAGCATCTGACAAGGCGATCAGGTGCATATAATAGATTCATGAGGACGCCGGGGGAATTTTCCGCTACTAGAAAATATATTCACGTTATATGCGCATAATAAAACCGATGCATTTTCTTTGTACTTTTCGGTAATGTAAAACGGCATACAAATCGCGGTTTTAAAAAATTACAGACAATCTTTAGGATTTTATACCGGGCCGGCATATTATGAAGAAAATATAGCGCAGTGGAGGATTTCTGCTCTACAAGTTTTCATTTTCTGTTTCCAAAGGGGATTTTTCTATGCATGCTCATATCCTACAACTGGCCACAGTTTTGGAGTAATAATATTCAGGAAATGAGGTTAAAGTAAGATGAGTTCTGATGAATATTCCAGACGTATTGGTTTCTCGAGAGAATCAACATTCAGACCAACTTAAAATAAATTTCACGTTTTTACACTCCTCTTTCTTTTCAGTAATACCCGTTAATGGACGTTTTGTCTCAATAAACTGCATGCGGTTTATATTATTTTCTAGGATTCAGAACAAATGTAATGTCATTTACAATAATTTAGAGCAGGTCTATGTGCCTGCTCCACTTTTCAAATACACCCCTGTATCAAGCCGACGCACTTCACTAGAATTTTTATCCAATAAAGCATTCGCGGTTAAGTCTTCGTTTATCACACCAAAAATATCAGTGCCAATAATAACTCGGTTATTTCGAGGAAATAAAAAAATGCATTCTTACATAGAGTGAAAGGACGCAAAACGTGATCAAATTTGTTGTTTTACTTAAGCTGGGTTTTATAATTGATTATTTTGTTATAAAATGTAAATGTAGAATTTTTATTGAACTTTGCCAGTAACTTTTGCGGACTTATTACTATAGGTGTGCAGACCATTTAAAAAGTCAGAATATTTCTGGTCTTACCGTGCACATCTCCGTCCTCTGCCATGGCGTTGATGTTCTTGTCTCCGAGGACCTGGACGTGCTTGCCGCTGGTCCGGCTGTAGAGCTGGTAGGTGCGAATCAGCCTCCGACTTGCCCGGTCCGTCACTCTGCTCTGCTCGCTCACATGCTGCGTGAAATTTGGTGGGGACTGAACGCTTACCTATAACAAATGTCAATACACAGAAAAAGAAAATGCCGTTATGTTACAAAATTCAGGAAAAAAAACGGGTAAGGTATTATCTCTGCATATCCCCACTTTATATTTTATGTTATTAAAAGCAGGTTCTACATTCCTGAGTTGTCAAAGGACACAAAATTCTCTTGACAGTTATGAAGTTTGCTTTGAAGTCGATTCATGATCGTCAAGACATTTATAAGAGTCCCGTAGTGTTCACTATTCAGCCCTGGTTATGTCCTACGAACAAGTGTCGGGTTCTGCACGGATATACCGCAGTCCTCTCTGTCCATGACACCCGCCTGACATGTTGCTATACCACAAATGCAGCGATCTTTCACCCTCGCTACTTCAGATGACTTCCTCAGCGATTCCTTTTCGTTTCTTCAGCCATCCCAATATCCATCTGTTTTCGCAATTGTCTTTTTCGCTAGAGGTCTACGTGTTTTCAAGATGTTTCGCTGAATAATTGCCAGCGACATACATAATGTGGTGTGTGCATTTCGGCAAAAACCCAATGCGAATTAAGTTATTTTACTGTAATCTCTACCTTAATTTTACAAGAATGCAGAAGTTTTCACATATTGTCTAGGCTCTCCTTAGCTAGTTGTTGTGTACTTTTAATATTTGGCAACGAAACCGTGAAGCTTGCAAAAACGTACCTGAATGTTGACGCAAAGGGTAAAGAAGTAAACGGACCTGAAAAATAAAAGTTATTTTATTATCGCACACAGCATGCATACATTGAAAATGAGCAAATGTTAAAATTGTCAGGAGATGCACTTACAGACAGCCTAATCCCGGTGGTATAAGTCTCATTGTGAAGTGGTGGAATCACGAGAAGTCTCCTTTTTGGTAAGATATTCGTCATCAATTCCGCTGTAGAATGAGACTCTTCGGCACATATACGTCTTCTTAGATGAGAACTTAAGGCCACTTTATTTATTTTAAGTCCCGCTTACTTCTCATCAAAGCCCAAATAAAACCCAGATATTGGCAAAAATAGACATTTAACTTAAAAAACAGACGAATGCGACGCAGCAGAAGTTTTTAAAAGTCCGCATTATTTCAAAAGTAACCACGGGTCACTTGATATTTTACAGCTCCTTATAAAAATCAGTTTTGTCACGCGATGATAGAAAACGGTGACCGTCATTCTTCATAATAAGTGTCATTTGGTGTTTTCTGAATGCTTACTTAGCAGACGGATACACTGAAAACGCAGCCAATTAAGTAACAAGCGGCGCATTTTGATTTCAGACAAAAAACTCCGGTATATGTAAATTTCAATGGGAAAAAATACAAGCAGTGAAAATCTAATAACCTCCGATATCCATAAGCTGTCGTAGACACATACATGTGACGCAACATGTATGTCCGTGCATTATATGTGTTTGAAACCCAACGCATGTAATTATCCCTGACGACGTTTCCTCCGAGTAGCGGCAGATGGGATCCTGCGCTGGATGTCTTCAAGTCAATCAAAGATTCTTGGAGTGATGCATCCCTGCTTGTGATAGTGCCATTAGCGATGTTACCTCAAAGAGCAGTGGTATACGACTGACTGTATTCCCTGTTGCTCTTCCCTCCTCTAGTCCCATTGCCAGTCTCCAATGTCAACCCCTTGTTCACACTTGCACCCCTGTTTAAAATGGCAGGAACATCCTGAAGGACCGAGCCTCTCCCGAACAAAGGCGACCCCCTCCCACGACATTTAAAATATACCTTCATCTGAGGAAGATATATCTGATAGTCAGCACACAACGGCGCACAAGTTAAACTGCAGCGCGCTAGACGTAGCAAGTCACCAAAGTGTCAGAAAAAAGCTTTGTGTAATTGCGCACTGCAGATAATGTAACGCTGAGCTACTTTCACAGTTTACATGCACGCACTGGGCCTGATTCTATCCAGTCGTCACGGAGTTTGGCCATAATTTGGACTAATGGAAACGATCACTTGCGCAAATCAGCGCTTGCAAAACGATCTTACCGTCTATAAGTATATACGATATTGTCTAATAAAAAATGAGAAGAAATTAATTAATTATGGTGTTTATTCATACTATGCCGTTGAAGGAACTGTAATACAGATCAAACAATGTAGTAATGTGGTTATATAGTATTTCACTTAACGATGAACTAAACACTTCCAGGGTTTATTAATCAGAAGTAGCGACATGTGTATTGAGTTGACTTTGACAATGAAAAGTGTTCGACATTAAAGGGATTACAGGCGATTAGCTCCCCCCTACCGTCCAAACACACACACACACACACACACACACACACACACACACACACACACACACACACACACACACACACATCCAGTCAGAAGAATCAAGGTCTGTATATTGGTCTCATTAGAGAGATAATATATTATTTTATCAATTATTGCTTTTGTAAATTATGTTTGTTACTGTTCTTCTATTGTTATGTAAAACCACCACCACCACCAACAACAACAACAACAACAACAATAATAATAATAATAATAATAATAATAATAAACTTTTATATAGAACTCTGTGTCATTATAATTAAGTCTGGTGTAAAATGTATTTTCAAATTGCTGCAAATTTTCCAATTCTAATTTATTTTATTTATTATATTTATTCATATTTAATTTCACTTGGATAAACTTTTGGTTTTGGAAATTGCACTTTTTACATTACGAGACTCTTCCCCGTTTAAAGTGAATATATGAGATCATTCCTGCATCTTCATTCATTTTAAAAAATTTTAAATTACTGGGGCATTTTCTCGGCTATAGGCCCACACATTAACATGGAATCATTTTAACGGTCATATTATCGGTTGTCCAGACAAACGAAATCACGATAAGGGATGCACAAGAAAATCTTCAGAACAGGTCCAGTTACCAAACATACCGTAAGAGGTTTTTCCAGGAACAGTAAACGAAACGTGTAAAAACAATGTAAATCTTCTAAATCATCGACATCATCATGAATTATAACAAAACAAAAAAGTCAATTCAGATTCAAGTGATTCAATGTCATTAAGTACCTAATATCACGCAACATAATACCCATTGACGAACTATTGGTAATTTTGACTAGAGTTCAGCACGCCATCGGGTTCCGAAAAAAACCCATCGCTGCTAGCGCCCTCTATAGGACATTAAAACATATTGCTTGTACAGCGTCTTCTATAGGCTAAAGACCAAATTCAGTACAGCTGCCAGGTCCCCAGCTTATTGTAATTGTTATAACAAAGACTTCATTAACAAGAGCAAAGACATTCATTGTGACTACCTTACTCATATCGTTTTGCGGATGTTAATATTAATTTAATGCTGTGTTTTATGTTGAACTGAACCATACCGATACCTATTAAAATCGAGCTATTACTATGTTGGTGAGTGGATTGGCATGGGACCAAAATGACCCCCACCCCCTCAACTCTGTGTGGGTTTGTTCCCCAACTAAAGGGTTCACTACCGTGGGAATAAGTCTGAGGTTGGGGGAAAAATAACAATACTCAGGGATCTATGGCAGTACCGACTGGAAAACAGCTTCAGTCCTGCCACAGACATTACCACATTCTGTGTACCAGGGTACAGAGTACAGTCTGCGCCAGTAGCTTCCAGAGCTTTTAAAATGTGGTATTCTTATCATGAGAAGATTTAGTATTTTTGTCTGCCTAGGGGATGAACCCCCATTTGCAATTTTAATACGTGAAAGTAAATAGTAAAACAAAGTACCTATGTTGCCTGTGTTGTGAGAATATGATCTTGACACCTTGATAGCCAAAAAATGACCTTAGTCATGGTAATTCAACATGTAACAGTTGAACGTCATCAGATAAAGATTTTGGGGCCCATGAGAACATATCGTATTGGGGCACCAGCCCAGAACAATCCAATTATGCTCCAGATTCTTGGAATCGTTCTAACTCTGATCCATCATGACACCTCTGCATGTCATTGATCGTAAGATTATTAGTTATTCATTTTCATACCCAAACACTATATGAACACCGCAAATGTTGCATCCGCCGTGTACTGACACACGCTTTCAGGGATATGCAGGTAGACACATGGATATATACATTATAACAACCTTTTATGGTGGTGAATGGGTACCATGGAAACAAGGCATCGCCGGGAAACAGGCACTGAGTGGCACAGAGGTATTATACAGTTGTCATGAAGGATGCTGGGGTGTCAGAGGTTAAAGAGGAGACACAGCAGGTCCCGTGCCAAGCAGCGGGACGTCTGCCACATGACCATCACCACAGGCTCCTGGACATAAACTAAAGAAAGACTTAAGGCTGAGGTAAACCGGGACAGGAATGCCTACACAGTGCTCGTTGACCCATTTCAGCAACCTTATTAACGACAGCAAAGGCCATCGAACTCTAATTACTAGTTTGCTTACTGCATGCCGGTGTAGCCGGGGAGCGTTTCAGTCTGCTGGCATATCCATTCATGCAGCTGGGTTTGTGCTTAACAAATTCAGGTTAAGTGCTATACTCCAGGGCATGCCTCTACCAGGACCTTGTACCTGGATGGTCTCCTGCGTCTGGAACGTTCTATAAAAACAGTAAAATAAATTATGGTCATATGAAACGCATCACACTAAACTGTTAAATTCTGTGGATTGTACCTGTTGCTTTACACTCCAGATTTACTGTGAAATCTATAATAAGACTGGATATTTCTACAGTAAAATACAAAAAAAAAAAAAACTTTATATAGAATGAGATGTTATGGTGTCATTCTGATTTAGGGTCTTTTTTATACAGCACACATGCCAATTTCAAACAGAAAGACAGACAGACATTTTTTTTGGTAAAATATAAATATGGATATTCAGAACAATTATATAATATGACAATGCGATGTCTGCTACTGTAGTTAAAAGCAACAATATTTTGAAAGCTGAATGCATATTTTAGCCTGTGCTGTCATTTTGTAATTAAAAGTAAAAAAATTTATATTGTTTTGTTGTATTGCTAATAAAAATAAAATATTTTTATCATGAAAATCTCAAGTAAGAATAATAATGTGCTGTACACTTAATAATTATTATTTTGGTTTTTCCAGTCATAATAAAATAAAACATGTATTTAAAAGCAGTTATAGACCAGGGAAAAGTAATCCTCCAGAGAACTCAGATTCCCATGATGCCTACAGAGTTGAGTGACAAGTCTAATCAGTACACAAACATGCAAAAAAAAATGATATGAAAAATTAAAATAAAGAAATTGAATAAATGTCCCCGATGCCTGACGTCAGGTTTCGCGTTACTGCTACCATCCTTCCCATCTTTTGACGAGCAGTTATATCATTTTTGTTAACGCGTCACGATCACCTTTTGACTTCATTAGTGTAGAGAGCATTTTAAACCAGCTGCACTTGAGTGAGGCAGAGCAGGTAGGGGACTCCCCTGTATAGGTACGACTGTTCACAGATATCTCCGTATTACGGTTTATTGTTTTTTTCACTATTGTTCGTTCGGCTTTGAAGAAGCACGCGTTATTGTATTCATTAAAAGCTTTCAAAGTGACCATTAACGATCCATATGGAAAAATGTTGCTCCTATGCATCTATTAATGAAAATGTCCATCATCACTTTCCCATACCATAAGCCCGTGGCTGTTTCATAGCTCCTTTGGGTTGACTGTGGTGTAATTTTAGCTTTGTTCAATGAACACGTGTAAGTAATATGTATTCCATGAGAACACAATATGGTTTCAGCATCTAGGCTACTCTTTAGACATCTGCCATTGTTCAACCTAGTCCTCTCCTGATTACTTATTCACAGCTTTCCTGTTTTCATAAACCCTTTCTCAAATAGTTTGCGTACAATCAAAATATCACATACACACCTACATATACTTGACTGGCTAGTATGAATTACTGCTACTGCATTAAGGAGTATACCACGGTACTTGTAATATCAGGGAACACTGCAATAGCAGTAATCTGAACACTTTACCCATAAATGCTCAGATTTGCAGCGTGAGATGTTGACACAACAAGCATAACTGATGATATATGTAAGGCTTCCTGTTGTGAATAACAGGACGGCAGCATCCTTTCAATTCACCGCAGCAGCTCAGGGGGCTGCCAGACCTGAACGGCGGAACACATATGAACAAGGAGGAGCCATATTGGTGGAGGGGGCATAAAGGCATGAACACTTATCTGTTTGCTTTTGAGAAGCTGCTGCTCAAGTCCGTTTGTTTATTAATGAAGTTTCACTGGCTTGCGTGAAATTATTTGTGGCTAATTTTTTTGTGATTGTTCATCGCTGCATTCTTAACGATGCTGCAGAAGTTCACCCCCCCCCCCCTAGCAATTTAGTAAAAGCTGTCACAGGAAGTGTAAGAATACAACCCCTCCCCCTCCCCTGCTTTCAGGTGCGATTTAAGTGCCAGCTAATAGTACTGACCGCCATCGGCATTTATGGAGTCAAATATTGCCCCTTGTAAATCAGTCATTTTAGTGACTGCTGGGCTTTAGAGGGTGCAAACGTCCCAGGCTGCATTAGTACCAGGGACCGCATCCAGAACCTCAGCCACCTGGAACAGCTCAGTGCCCGGCGCTGCTCCACGTCACGCTCATATGTTCTGGGTTTGTACCCCGCCGGAGCAACCGGCCCCTGTGCCTCCCGCTCTCACGCCGAGAGAAATAAAAAAAAAAAGGAAAAGTCTGCGGAGCTCCAGGCTGGACGGCCTCCAGGCGCGGCCCCTCCCTCGCCGCGCCCGGCACTGCTCCCTCTCGCCGTGGCCCCCGGCTGCTTTTTGCATCTCGCTTTGGCGACGCGGTGCGTGATATCGGCGCGGCTCAGACGGGGCCGCGTCGGCGGTAGGGGCTGTAAAAAGCCCAGGGCGGCCGCTGCCAGGTATTCATACAAGAACAGTGACTGCATGTCTGAGACGCCGCGGGGCAGACTGCCTCTGCAGAAGGACTTTTTCTAGCGGAAAGGAGGGGACGCCGCTGTGTGACTGGCAGGGGGAAGGTGGGGCCCAGGACCCAGGTATCCCAGAGCGCAGAGGTAGATCGATGAGCGTGAGATGCGGGCACTACTTGTGTTTCTTTGTCATCCAAAACATTTTGGTGCTCGGTAAGCCTGCAGATACCTCGCGTGTAGCTGAACAGAGCTGCGTCCCAGTGGGGGGGGGGGTGGAAATGAGGCCACATGCACTATTTCAAGCTGGCTGAAGTGTGAATGATACCGCGAGGGATGGTTGACGTGAAGATAGCACGCCAAAGGTACGTCTGGGCTAGCTGGCCCATGACCCATGCCCTATGGACACTGGCCACCCGGGTTCAATCACATTTCACAGCCACGATTTCCACCTTACCTCATCTATTATACTGGGATATACTGGAACGCTTTCTTGTCTATAGACGTTGATACCACAATAATAAAATATATAACAAACTTAAAATGTTATGCGATAAAAGCTGTTTTTTACCATCCATCTTTGCGTTCATTTACTATAGCTACTTGTCTTATTCAGGGTTGCGGGGGTGCGGAGACTATCCCGAAGGCTACGGCCGCAAGGTGGGGAACAACCCAGGATGAGGGGGGGTCAGCCCATCACGGGGCACACTCACACACGCACACACACACTCACACACCATGCACTCTCACACACACACACACGCACACACACACTCACACACCATGCACTCACACACACACACTCACTCACACAGCATACACTCACACACACACACACACACACTCACACACCATGCACTCACACACATGCACACACACACTCACACACCATGCACTCTCACTCACACACACACACACACACACACACACACACACACACACACACAC
>JAODLC010000045.1:6152906-6175324 GCA_026781145.1 Hippopotamyrus pictus | reverse complement strand
CCACCTCCTTTTGCAAGGTTTGTCACGAAACGGGACAAAAATAAATCCTCACTTTAATTTCTCACTAACCGGTTGCTAATTTGTCAAGGAAGTGACTTCCATTGCCATATCCATATTTGTAATTTATTTTTGTGCAGTTTAATCAATACAATATGCAGAGGAGGCACATGTCTATTTGTCTTCCCTCCCCACGTTAGGGAACAGCTGCAGTGGTAAGAGACTCAATTAAGGAGCTTCTTACTCAGGTTTTCCTTCTGCTATTGATTCAGACACTGACCTTTTTTGTTTCGCCCAAACAAAGTCCAGTTTTTGTCATCCGGTGCCTTTTATAGTTATAATGGGGAAAGACAAATAGGGAAGGCATCCACTACCCTTATAAAAGCTGGATTTTAAAACGTTGTCATAGTGACAAAAGGACCCCCCCCTGGCTGGGTGGGCTCATCCATACAATACAGTCGCTTAATATCCGCCAACGGATCGGGCAGCAGCCAAGCCGCACTCGGGGTCTTGCTCGTCCAGAACACGACCCACAGGACTGATGTTGCCTCCTGAAGTATGTAGCGAGCCATCTGTAGTATTTTGTCTTTCACACCCTTGGGGTTCCTGGGAATCTGGGGGGGGGGGGGCTGGGGATAGTTTACAACTGGTGTGGGTCGAGGAGTTAGTAGACAAAGCCCTGGGGGAATCGACTTCATTCTGACGAGGTGAAAAAATGTGACCCTACCAGAGAAAGCATGGGTGACTCTACTTCTCGCTTTTGGGTGAGAGAGCTACAAAAACAGTCGTGTGTTGAGTGTGTTGACCTTTCATGCTACAGTCATAAAAGTACAGGCTGGCAACAGACACGACAGGTGTATTTATCAAGGGCCAATCACTGATTGTCCACAACAGCTAATCTACGGGGTTTGTTTAGGTACAAAAACGATCTTTCGGATGTGTGAAGGTCGCGGTGCGTGGATGGTGCCGGCTTTGATCTCGGTCGTATCGGGCGGCTGCAGCCCGTCCCTCACTTCGTTACGTCAAGGACACTTCAATCAGGCGCATCTCCGGCCGCCTGCCGTGACACCTCTTCAGGACCCCTGATCTCTTGCCTGTCAGAAGGGCGCCCTTCTGCGGTACCCGTCTCCGCGTCCCATCATCCATCTGTGCGCCCGCCTCCGTCACTGTTGTCGCAATCTGCTCGTCCTCCATCAATCCTTAAATCGCCCGGTAGCGGGGCACGCAGAAGTCGCTCCAGACGCCGGACTCGCTGCACGATCACAGAGACTTACACGGGGCGAAGACGCAAAGTGCCTTTGGCTGCTTAGACACAATTAGCGCGGCTCCGTGTCTGCTTCCCAGCTCCTTACGCCCTCTCTCTCTTCCTTCCCTCCCTCCCTCTCTCCCCCTCTCCCCATCTCCGTCTCCCGCCTTAATTGGAAGCTAGAGAGACCAGTCGAAATCGCATTAACAGAGGTCCAGCCAGAAAAAGCCATCCATCATTTTTTATTACAGTGTAATGGGGCTGCTTGGGAACTGAGATTCGATTTGTCACCAGCCTCGTTCGCTGATAACGGGCATTTGTCATCACTTTCTCTCTGTGTTAATGTTATCATCTCGGCCTGACAGCTGGCTCCGTGGAGGGAGTACCCACGACAGAGCACATCCGTCAACATAATATTTCCACGACCAAGGGGACTGGTACAGCAATAAGTGCACATTAAAGCACTTATGAGGGGAAAATCTGTTGTCATTAATTAAAATGTTAGCGTGTGTACAGCGGCTCTGTTTTCCAGCTCAAGCTTTGCGTCTGTCGGTATGTTCGCTTGGAGGGAGTGTAATGTACTTTGTTCAGTTTTATTTTTCGTTTTTTTTTTTTTTTTGGAGCCAGAAGAAGTGCCTCCCCCCCCCGTCCCCCGAGCACAGAGAAAAAAAAATATTATGCCCCATGCGTCATGTGGGGCGAAACCCGATTAACGACAACGGCGGCGAAATGAAAGGTGGTAAAACCTCCGATAAGATTTTTCAAGCGTATTAATGCAGTGTCGACTCTGAGAAGCATCCGTAAGGCCGCGTGACCGCTATGCATAATTTAGTTATAGCAATTAGCATTTGCTAGAGAAATATTATTTAGGAATTAGAGTCATTTACAGCGAGAAGGTATGAAGTGGCTCTGAAGATGAACTTATGGTGGTGCTGTTATCTAATTTAGATGAAACCTCAGATGATGCTATTAAGGGAGAATCACTCCACATGTCGCAAGTACAAGGGGCGTGGTCTGCTGAGAAGTGGTCATGTGACCAAGGGCATGCTTGTATGTGTCTGCATGCGCGCGTGTTTGTGTCTGACGGACAAAGCGGTGAGGAAGGTAGCAAAAAAGGCGTGTGTGAGAGTAATTTCATAACCTGGATGAAAAATGTGCGGTGACCTCTCCCACGGCGATTAGACGGAGCTGTTTCTGGGCGCTAACGGCGCAGAGCGACATCGCCAACCGAAACCAGGAAGGCCATACTAACGGAAAAAAAATTAATAAAAAAACTCCTGGCAGATGCTGCGTTAATTGTGTAAAATAACAGGAGTCACATCCGTACACCGGTGTGACAGCGGTTCTGGGAGAAGGAGCAGCAGAGTGCTGATTAGGCAGGAGAGACCGGCCGTCCCTGAACTGCTAAAAGACGCGATCTAACTCCCTGATGAGCGCCAGTTCCTGGTGAAAAATCTACTCCCATCAGCACAGTGTCCCAATTAGCACAGACCCGACAGATTAATGCTCAGGACCGCACGGTCCCGGGGATGGCAGATGTGTACAGGTATGGGTAATGTGAATCTTGGGCATTGAGAGCTCTTACCAGCCAGAATATGCCATCCACATTAATATCAATTTATGATTTTACCCGTAGCTACAGACGGAGCAGACACATTTCCCTGGCATTCCTGCTCACTGCCATTCAGTTTTCTGTATCGATTCATCAAGCAGCCAATTTCTCACAGATATTACAGCTAATACACTCAAAGCTTTATACTCATGACAGGGAAAAATGAATGGAAGGTTCTGGAAAATTTTAATGAGAAATGAGGCTTATTGTCCTTTTGTGCACGTCTTACGTAAAGCACGGAGTTGCGGTGCCGCGACCTTCAGTTCCGCGCCACACAATGACAAACAGAAAGGCAGATATAATTTGCCCTGTAATTCCTCTTCCTGAGTCAAGAGAGGCAGGCCGTCGACGGCAGGCCTTGCCAGGCAGGCACAGATGGAGCAGGCCGCCTAGGGGGTAAAGAACATCGGAGTAAGATTACCATCCACTGTGTCGGAAAATTTCAGAGCCGTGTGCCATTACATCTAGTGCTGTATCATCACTGACCCCTGCTTCCTGAACCCAAGGCTGGGCCCCCCCCGCCCACCCCCCACACATACCACCCCCCTCGATAAGCTCTGAGACTCCCAGACTATGACAGGAGGAGGCACGTTGCATCTGCGGTTACGATCTGTTACGATCTGCGGAGGGAACATAATTAATAATGCATTAAGGCAGCCTATGACTGAGAGGAGTATCAACGAAATGTAACGCCGGAAAGGAGATCAAAGCTCGGGGGGGGGGGCAGACAGCAGAAATATACAGCCTGTGCCTTCCGAGAATAAAAGCCAGACTTCAAAAGAGAGTCGCGTTTTCTGGTCCTTCGAAACGCCCCATTTTCGGGTAACACTTAATTCCGCGTGGCAGCGAGCAGAATACTGGCCGGACAAAACTGGAAAGTTCTCGGTTGATGAAGTGTCCGTCTTCAAAAAACTGCAAATGCTCGTATTCACGGCTGTGTCCGTGATGTCATAAGACATGTCAGCTTACAACACAAGGGACCGGAATTGAACCTTCAGTGGCGGCCCGCAAATCAAACCCACAGATGTTCCCTGAACCTCCTTTAACCGGTAACACTTTGCTTTTGGCTTGGATGTGAATCTGCCGAAATGATTGGTTAAGGCAAGTGTCTCTCAAACTGCTTGGAAACAGACCCTCCATCCAGGCCTAGAGTGGAATTTTCCTTCATTACAGGACGGACGCATAGCCCCGGAACCTCGTTCCCATTGGTTATTAGCTTAAAACAAAGACTAAGAACTGTGGAAGAAGACCCACACCAACCTGACGCCAATGGCAAAGGACACGGCAGTGGAGATGAATCGCAGCCGTTTACCATCCTCGGCTTAGCAGTGGCTCGCTGTTGTACCGTTTAGCAGGGTACTCAGTTCTTAGATGCTCCACCAATTTAGCCAGCTGTCAACTTTAAAAATAAGTACTTTGGTGTAGTAATACTCGTATGTGTGACCCTTAGCACTTGCTCAAACCATTTTATACATTGAAGGGGCTGTACCTTTAAAGCAGGCGTGGGGACTGATTGGCTGAGGAGTCCTCACACCTGGGTTCGAGCAGCTGACCCAAAGGTTATCCCAAAAACCTGCAGACACACCGGCCCTTAAGACTGATACGATTGGCCACCCCTACTTTCAAACGAAGGCACTTTAAATAGTTCAGGCAAAATCGGCAGGATCCCCCAGTGCATCCAGTGCCATTTCACGTGCCTGGTCCTTCGTTTGTTTTTTTTAATCAACTTTCCAAATATCATTACCTGCCCGAAAATGTCACAGCGCACACCAGAATTCGGCCAAGTACCCGAATCGAATGTCAGACACATTCTTGTAGCGTTTTGGAAACGATATAGAAACTTCCATAGTCAGCAGGCTGGCATTGTTTGGCGTTGCCAGCGTCTCCCCATGTTCGTTTAGCCCAGCGAGGGCAGCGTGCGACGGGCTTTTGGGCGGCTGAGCCAAGGAAAACAGATCCATTAATTAAGCGTTGAACTTGCCTCTTTGGTGAGTTAATGAGGCTGTTCCCACTGGCATGAAGGTTACTTGGCATATCACCACAACACCTGTACCCGCATGGCGGTCCTCAGACTGGGCTGGCGGTACAACCATCAGCCTCCTCACGCGGCTCCCGCTAACCGACTCGGTAAATCCGGCTTCTGGTGTGTCTGGTACAGGTATTAAATTCATCATTTAAATTCATCATTCACCCTTGCTTTCTGTATGTTCCAGAAAGGATGGCATAATACAGACATACATCGTGGTAGAGCAATTACTTTTTTGCATTGATTCATTATGACCATTGAATTTGGTAATTGCTTTAATCATTGTTTCCATATGAAGATGGTAACTATATCTTTGGCATTTGTAGTTAAGTAACCAAGAAAAATCCAAGGCTTTTGGTTATTTCAGTTTTTTGATTGCAGTTGCTGATTTTTATGAAATTGAGTTTCCTTACAATGTAATATAAACCTCACCCACAGACACACACTCTCTCTCTCTCTCACACACACAGACACACAGACACACACACACACACACACACACACACACACACACACACACAAACGTTGGTCTTCCTATCTAAATGGGGACCGTCCATTCATTTCTATGGGAAAAACCATAATCCCAATCACGACACCCTTAACCTCTACCCATTCCTAACCTTAACCATAAGTAACCAACCCAAATACATGACTTTTGGCATTTTTACTTTTTGATTGCATTCACAGATTTTTATAAAACTAAGGGTATCCAAATGGGGACCTCAAAAGATGTCCCCAAAAGTAGGGAAATTTCAGGTTTTACTACACTTTGGGGACAATTTAGTCCTTAAATGTGATCTGTGCAAACACTGATTTCTAATACTCACATTCTCATGTATCTGTAGTGCCATGGTGAGATAATCCACGCTGAAGTGCTCGCCGGGACTTGTGAAAATGCTGGTGAAATGCTCACAAGGCCACCCGTAACCCAATTTAAAGAGTTTTATTTAATGCCTCACAAAACCCAAATAAGTGCTGGTGGCAGTAAATCTGCTGACCAACATCTGATGAGATCGAATTTGGGCGGGACTCTCCTTTTAATTGGCAATAGCAGTAAGCATAACTACATTCACCAGGGCTGTCACCCAGGCGGGGGGCGCTGGGGAAGCGACGGCTGGATAGATGAGAAAATAAATGCATCTGAAAGATGATTTTGCAGAAGTAATTGTGATGAAGGGCTAAATGTGATAGAAGTGCTCTCCCCTGTGAGCGAAGAAGAAAGGCAAGGATTCCCTGAAGGGCTGTCGCTTGTGAATGGGACACCCCTCACATATCAGATCCACTGACACAATCTCTCTCACTCTCTCTCTCTCTTTCTCACTCACACACACACACACACACAGGCACACACACAGGCACACACACACACACTCAGGCACGCACACACACACACACTCAGGCACGCACACACAGGCACACACACACACACGCACACTCAGGCACACACACACACTCAGGCACACACACACTCAGGCACACACACACACGCACACACTCAGGCACACACACACAGGCACACACACACACACACTCAGGCACACACTCACGCACACACATACCCACATGTCGGGTAAACATATCTTTATGGGGTACACACACGCACGCACATGCAAAGGAACTACTTATTCAGAAATTAATCTGAAACACATTCATGTACATGATTCATGTACAATCCGAGATGTACATTTTTTTATAAACAGCCCTTAGAGGCAATAATGCATTTTAATTCAAATGCATGAACATACTAAGTTTAACGCTAAATTATTTTCAGAATTATAGTCATTTTAGAGGGAAATTCTATAATTATAGTTAAGGCATGTAGTAGGAGCCTTGAATATTCAAACTCGTATTGGACAGAAGAATCTCTTACAGAGACATGGCAGTATATGATTTTACAGCACATATTATTTGAAACAGTGAGTCCAAAAATACCCTGGGTTCATAATGCATGGGTTGTACTACAGTTTTCTACAGAATAAACCGTCATGGAGGTCAGACTAGCCTGGTTCAGGGATGTTTGGAAACAGTGTTCCAGCTTCCGCAAAGGCAACATCCATCACTGAGATGGAAAAGTCAAGTCTGATAAAGGCATGTGACCAGATGATTGCAGATGGACAGGAAACCATTCAGATCCGTTCTCCATATACATCCTTTCATGACAGTCTACCCCCACCACAATCTTCCATCCTCTTCTTTTTGTGCCTCCTAGTCACCTAGGACACTGCTTCGACTCCCCATCGTGCCGTAGCCGTTCAAAGCCACCATCTTCAGTTGGCCCGCGTCGCCGACAGGTTGGCTGTCCAAGATGCCGTTCCTGGCAGCAAACATCTGGCTGATCTCCACAAAGGTCTTGTTCCTGGTCTCCGGGATGATGAGGAACACGTAGACGGCCACCAGTGCACAGATCCCAGAGAAGAGCAGATAGCAGAAGGCCCCCACAGTCATCTGTCCATGAGGAACCCCGACTTGCCGTTAGTCAAGCCACACTTTTTTTAGCCTTGGTGCTTTTGACTAAGCTACACTTCAACAGGGAACATTTAAAACACACCCATAATTAGGAAGTTCTTCATACATACGCTATTAAGGAGAAAATATTTCTAAAGCAAGTAATAACAGAAGTCATAGAGAAAAAGGAGTTCGCTGAATCATCTCTAAATTCAAGTATTTTTTTATCGATTGTCGGTAGATCATGTTTTATTCAGCTAAATTATCTAATAAAGGAAGGTAAAATCTTATTGGTCTTAAGGTGCATAAGGTCAGCCTGCCTAAGGTGAGCTAAGGTCAGTCATATGCGCTTGGACCATGAAAGGTTTTATGTCCTCTCTAATCTTCCAGCTTTTTTTGTATTTTATAATGTAATGTGGTTAATAAGTTTGACAGTTTCAGGTCCACTTGCAGTTAAGGTTTTTAATAATGCACGTCCTTTTTAAGGCAGTTGAGGTTGCTCTATAAAAAATAAATGTGTTTGAACTGAACTCAATAAATTTTAAATGACAATAAAGAAAATGAAATTAAGTATATTTCAATAAAATACAAACTGCATTCTTTCCATTTGGTAGTAAGGGATTCTCTGATGATCACTGTGTGGTTTCCTGAGTTTACCTGTGTGGCTTGCAACACAAGGATCATTATAAGACTGTCTTCGGTAATGAGACCCCATTTGTTCTGGAAGTGAACCAACTTACCACAACAGACCAAGTTATCTAGTGTTGATGCAAAACTGTTGGTGCCACAAAAAAACCGTCAGCAGTCGATTACCATATTACCATGTAGACAATCCCCAGGTTACGATGATCCGTCTTACAAAACTTTGACTTTATGATGGTTACTTTCAGTACATTATTCAATAAAATACATATTTAACACTTCATTACAAAAACAGGTTTTGTGTTAATAATTTTGCCCAATTGTAAGTTTGCTAATATAAGTGTTCTAAGCATGTTCAAAGGCAGGCTAGGCTATGATGTTTGTTAAGTTAGGTGTACTGTATTAAAATGCATTTTCGCCTTACGATATTTTCGCATTACGATAGCTTTATCGGAACATGACCCCATCGTAACCCGGGTAGAGGCTGTAATATGGGTCATAGACGAGCAACAAACATCAAAATTGGTGACACTGGCATATATTTAATACTTTCCTTTGAGAGTTTAAACCTGCATCTTTTATTAATGGTACAGAAATCTAAATCTCATGCTCATATGATCATTTCCAGTGAAATTCTCCCAACGCATAGCTTTAATGACCTTCTAAGGAGCAGACTGCACTTGACTGAGTACAAGGAACCTCCTAACTCTATGATTAGGCAGCCTGGGAAGAAAAAAACTGCAGTGTAATCCTGACCTGAGGCTATAGCGCACAGATGGACAAAGAACTGAACACGTTCTAAAGAGAGGTCCCCGAGCGCTAAGGCTAACAGCCAGAGAACAGAGGAATGCCCTCACCTGCAGGAAGGGGAAGACAAAGCCGACCGTGAAGTTGGACAGCCAGTTGAGCGAGCCGCCCACAATATAGGCGGCGGGTCGGTGGGACTGCCTGAAGAGCTCGGCCGTCATCAGGAACGTCACGCCGGCTGCACGGAGGCGAGACGCACACCTTCTCACACCCCCCCCTCTGCAGGATGCGCACTTTGCAGGTACGGGAACGTCCGAAGATGCAACGCACTTCCTGCCGAGGTCAGCTTACAGTTTTCGGTCTAGACGAGCTGCGGGCGGAGGCCTTTAAATTTATTAGGACAGCTGTCCGATGATTTCCAGGTCTCAGTATCGACAGCGTAGCTTTTACAGCTTAAACATATGCACATTGTATACCTTCTATACCTTCTACATTTTCAGTATATGTATTTCTGTATTTTCTATATTTATCTTTGGAGTGACCAGGTGTACATTTCACTACTTGTTGTACCTGTATAACGATGTACATGACAAATAAAGGAATTTTGGATCTTAATCTTGAATCTTTATGCTTCTTTTATTTCCCATCATATCTATACATCTGAGATTGCAGGTTCAAATCCCACCTCTGGCACTACCATCATTGGGTCCCTGAGCAAGACCCTTAACCCCAACTGCCCCTGAATTTAGAAAAATGTAAGTCGCTCTGGATAAGAGCGGCCGCTAAATGCTGTAAATGTAAATGTACGAAAGCATGTACTTCCATTTAGATGGGGAACACCATGGAGATTGAAGAACTTCAGCCTAGACTTCTTTTCTCTGGAAGTTATCCAAAACCCACTGTCTTCTACGTCAGTGTTTCCCAATATGGTCCGTGGGGGCGCACAGACAGTCCATGGTTTTCTGGGAGCTGGGAGGAAGCAAAAACGTGGACCATCTGTGGGTCCCCGAGGACCGGATTGGGAAACACTGTTCTGCCTCGTGCTGTTTTACTGTTAACAGTCCTTCACGTTGGCCCACTGGCTCAGAGGAATTTTCCTGCCACTACACTCCAGGGTCACCAGTTGCAGTCTATCCCTGGCATTTGATTTCACTCTGACTACTTGTTTCATTCCCAGAGAAAACAGACATGATGTTCAGCTGGATGGGAGGCTCGTGTTTGTGTCTTCCCTGGTAACTGTCCCAGACAGGCCAGGAGACTCAAGGAATGGAAGAAGGTGTTCCGGAAATCTGAGGTTTCAATGCGAGAGCTTTTTAGCATTTATATATATATGTGTGTGTGTGTGTGTGTGTGTGTGTGTGTGTGTGTGTGTGCGTGCGTGTGTGAGTTGGCAAGTTGGTAACACTTTACTTGAGAGGGCACAAGTAACCTAGTAACTCAGTTATACTCAAGTACAAATCATGAACAGATATAGTAACTGCATGAAATTCACGAACCGTTACGACCGATTAATGATGAAACACGGGATCAGCACGTAACTAGCACTTAGTGCCTGGCTAATTAATACATTAACTAAGAGTGTACTACTGGACTATTTGTGCCCCGTCCAGTAAAGTGTTACCGACAAGTTCACACAATCCCATACGTAATCATTTTAGTGCTCAATTGGCTGTCAGATGTTCCCTCCCCCCAAGAAGAAATGCGTAAGAATTAGTGCTGTCATATGGAGTTGGCATTATATCCCAAGTCAGGCTGTACTCCCTCCTCTCTATTGTCTCTGGATCACCTCGCTCCTACTCCTCGCCAGCAGTCGTCGAAAGCGGCTGTATATGTCACTTTCCCATCCATTTGAGCCCGGTGTGTTGACCCTATAGCTTTGCGCCGCAGTTCGGACATGTGAGCACAGTCGTTTTAGTTTTATACGACTCATACGTTATCAGTGACATGTTGCATATTGCATAAGAATAATGCAAAAAGGCATTAAGAAACCTCCTTAAAACGTACAATATTAGGTTATGGTACAGTAGTGAGGGGGATAGACCAAATGGCGTTATAAATCTTTAGTAGCTTAATATGTTAAAACAGCAGGAGGGCTCTGCAGCTTCCTAATCCCTTTTGGTTACACGTGAGAAATACGCACTCGCGAGGTCCTCCGCCCGGCGAAGTGAATTCATAAGGATGCGGGGCGCAGATTTCATTATTTGCACGTCGTAATTGCAGACGGAGGCTTAACGCAGTCAGACTGATAAGGGGTCCGAGCTGTAATTCATCGTTCACGCAGGATTTTCTCTTAAAAAGCCACATTCATCATTGTTTATGAACAATGAGCCATAAAAATCGTAATTAAAGACATAATTACAACGTCAGAAAAATCTGAGCCGGGAATGAATTATAGATCCGTCGGAGGGCTGAATAGTGCAACAATTGTGTACTCCGCTGCACTGTTCATTCATCATTCTCTCAGGGAGATATCCTCCGCTGTGTTTCTCGATGACTTTTTGCCACATAGTGCAGGAATTAGCAGTTAAATACTTCTTGTGTTATTAAATACTTGATAAATAATGCTTCTTATGTAAATACTTGAATCGTTTTCCTATTCATGTGATTATTGCCATCTTGGGCGTGGATTATAATATTGCTCCACAATAAAACCCTGTAAGACCCTGTATCATTTGTAGTTATCTCAGTTCCCTACTGGGGGCGCTAGTTTACTCTCGTATTCGTATGAGAGTATTAGTCTTCTATGGATTGACTATTAACTCCTGAAAATGTGACCAAACTCAAGCGTAATGCATTACATAAATGAGCAACATTCATTATTCGGATATTATTTATAACGGAAAAGCTAGTATATGCAGTAATTATCTACACTGACAGTGCACAGAGTAGTGGAACGTTCGTTTTTCTCCCTAACCTGTGTTCAAACTTAATGTATCTATAAAACAGAGTGGAGTCAACAATTTCACAAGTCCACCTCCAGAGGTCACCCTTTCTCTGTTTCACAGTGTACGACAGAGACGGGGTACTCCGAAGGGCCGAACATAATTAATGGTAATTGATTATCATCACCACCCACTTTGATAATCAAGGGGAAAAGGTTGTACAGTAAGAGCCCTGCTTATGAGCAAAAACCAGTTGACCTGAAAAAAGGACACATTTACCTGCAGGGGACAGAATACACACACAAAGCAGTTTAGTTATTTTGGAATTTTAGCTCCATAAAATTCATTATTTTAATTAAATTTAGGAATGACACCGAGGTTGTACAATCCTACGAATTGCTTCGGTTAATAAATATTTCATGGACACTGTGGGAAGAAGCCGTTGAGAGGTTTAATACACGGTTACAGCTATAAAAGCAGATTTACCTGGACCTATGCAGAAGCCTGCGATGATGCCGACCACGCAGGCCACACTGACGTAGCGCATGAAAGACACGTGAACCTATAATCAGAAAACGAGATCATGGCACGCGGCTTAAATCGACAGGACTTACATTTTACTCGTGAGTTATGAGGGATCACAGTAATTGATAATGCAGAGACACGTTCATTAATCCTCACAATTGAATTAACCACGCGTGCGGCGTGGATGAAAACATGTACACATCTAATTAGCGTTTTATCCCGAAGGTTAAAAAAAGCAACGCAGTAAAAACGGTAAACTGTCGTGCCTTGCACAGGAAAAGATCACTTATTTCCTAAACTCAAAAACAGAATTTCAGGAGAATATGGGGTTACTTTCTAAATTTCCTAGAGCATCACAGTTTGTTTAGGGTAACTTCTTTGTGAAAGAAAAATATTTGAGTCACGTCCACAATTTGTATTTATGTTAAAAAAATGAATCACTGCCATTGTATGAGATGTTTGTAAATATGGAGATGTTCCTTCACATAATCTCTGATTGTTTTGTTGTTGTTTGTACATACAGTATTAACGTTGAAAAAAGAAAGACATTGATTAAAAAATAAAATAAAGTCAGAGCTAGAAATGTAGCCAGAATTTGTGCCCCCCCCCCCCCCCCCACAAAGTGTCACCTTGGGACTCTTGTCCAATTCTACATATAATTATATGTATTCAAGGGCCCCTATAAAGGACCCCTATAAAGTGAGAACGGACGGACAGGGGGAGACAGGGGGAGAACGGACGGACAGGGGGAGAACGGACACACACCTGCAAAACGAGAGAGACCGTGATCCCCACACAGCACACGCCCATGAAGCCAAAACCGCCAATCAGCAGCAGCCGCCGGCCCACCCTCTCGATGGTGAAGCACTGGAGGGGGCAGCAGAGGGGGTGACTTTAGGCAGCCCTCAGGTCCCTGCCAGGTCCTCGGAGCGCTCGAAGGAGAGTCACGAGGAAACAGGCCGGCTTCGCTCTCCAAAATGGCATTAAAATTATAAAAATGAAATGTGATGACTTAAAAAAAGAGGGGGGATGACAGCAGAATGTATCGCTGTAATTTTATAACCTCCAGACAATCACTGTAATTTCATAACCTCATAATCTCCAGACTTCCTTTGGGTGCAATTTACCTCCCCACTGAGGGCCAATTGACATTGACAGCAATGAGCTCTTATGACTAACAGTGGGCCGGCGTCTCCATCCGCTTTTGCTGCAACACTAAATCCTGGCCAAGAAACACGAGTTGCCGTCTGTGTGGCTGGGGAAGCGAAGGCCAGTCCTCCATTATGTGCGAGGGCTGAGCTCGGGGAGCCGAGAGCTTGAAACGAGAAACATAATTCTCCCGGATAGTCTGCGGCATCCGCCGTATTAGAAATAGCACCAGGGTATCTTGTAGATCAGACCGAGCCCGGCCCGGAAAATTGTACCGGCGGAGACGAAAAGCAAAGTAAACCGAAGCTGACACGGAAAAGGGGCGAGCCGAGGATTGTTGTAAAGAATAAAAATTAGCTACCTTAGCGCCCTTTAGCATTCGCTCGCTCCAGACACTGATCTGACCCTACTTAGTAGGAGGGAGCTGACCTAAATACAGCATGCGGCTAACTGATAAATTTTGCTCTTGGTTATCCAATAGCTATCCTCAAAGCAGCATGAATTAATGGCCCAGATTGGTGCCACCTTCTTGGGGCGTCGTCTTTGCAGACAGGAGCGTTAATACAGGCGGACATTAAAGGGGCTATGGGGATTATTTTCACAAAAGGGGGCCACTTTCATTTCTTGCCCCAAGTACAGAAGCTGGCTGTAACAGGGCAGGGACACGTTTCATGTGTCAGTGACGGCTGTGAAGATTCTTGCGTGATTGTTTCCCATGATGATCAAAACTCCTCCAAAAATGCAATGACTACTGCGCTATACATAAATGATACACGGAACGTTTAATCTTGTAGCTACTTACCCCTATAAGGCCTGCGATGACCTCAATAGCTCCAGTTGCGACAGTGGTGTACTGGATTTGCGGGATGGGGATTCCAGCGTTCTCGAAAATGGCGTTGGTGTAGAACCAGATCTAAATCAAAGTGTGGTTTTATTCGGAACTGAGCATGTGACTAACTCTGGGCCACAGAACAGCTAGGATGGGCACACTCAAGCAAGGCGATAATACCTAAAACTATTCTGTCCTTACGAAGGACGCGCAAATAGAGCAAGACTGGATGGTTGCCTGTTTTCAGACACAACCCTCACCGCGTCGATGCCGGACAGCTGCATGCCGATGTTGATGACCACGACGGACACAACCTGCCAGCGCACGGTGACGTCCTGCAGCAGCTGCTTCACAGACACCACATCCACCAAAGTAAGGGACCGCTGCTCCTCCTGCATCTCCTCCATCTCCGCCTGGATGTTACACCTGGCGCGGTACCACTTCAGTGCTGTAGGAGGCGACACAGCCGGTCGGCTTTAATGATCACCATTATAGGTTTCTGGGGTCTCTGCCGAGCATCATGGGACATGTAGTCTGAGGGTCTTAAGTGTGCTACTGGTGTCCAGAGTACAGTCATCTTTACTGTGTATTAGCCTTTTGCAGGTTTATGTTCATGGAGGGAGACCTATTGCAAGCAGTTAGGATAAGCACCCAATACATATAATTACCACCAAAGACAACGGAAGAAATTTTAGCTGTAATGAAGAAAATCTTTCACAGAGTATTTCCGTTACAATTTCAGGATCAGCGGCAGGTGTAATAGGCAGGGGAAATACTGGACTACTCTTAGCACTAAACCCGAATTGCTTCCGTAACTTTCAAGCAGTAAAGTACTACCACAGAAAGTTACAGTTATAAACTACAAACTTTAAATTGGCCAGTGCTGGATCTACTCTGCTGACCGACACTTATTATTTTTTTTAAGTAGTAAGTGCACACCTGAAAAATATATTTATTCGAATCTGTTCTGGTGAATTTCTCCCCCTTTGCACCAATGTGTTTCACCTGCGATAGTGGCATGGATGTCACGTTTCTCCATCAGCAAGTACCGCGGGCTCTCTGGGAACCAGGGCAGCAGCGTCAGCTGAATGAAGGTGGGAACGACCACCAGAGACATGAACAGGGGCCAGTCCTCCTCCTGGGGGCACACGCAGCCATCTGTAGCCTGCAATCCTGTTAGCAGAACCCACCACCCCCCCCCACACCAAAACCTACGGGGTCACTTTCTCCTGCATACCTTCCCTAGCATTTCATGGAGTCCCAGGATCTGGGAAACGAAGACCCCAACACAGATGAAAATGCTGGGCATGAGTCCGACGAAGCCACGCAGGTTCTTCGGGGCAATCTCACCCAGAAACATGGGCACCACACTCAGAGAAATTCCTGCGATGGACGGGAGAAAAGTAGCTGACCCCTCAGTCCTTCCTGCTGAGGCTCCAGTCAAGAGACATGGAGCCAGATACAGAATATGCACGGAACTAATAATCCACCGAGCAATGTCATCTGGATCCTGTGATTCTGGTAGAGCGTCCCTTGGTGAATAGGCCTATGAGGAAGGGCCAGACGAACTATAATCTAAGAAACAACCCTAGTGAAGTGTACCAGGAAGCAGTGTTCGTTGGCGCCCACTTGGTGGCCCCGCCACGTATATACCCCAGCTGGGCTCAGCTCAGAATGGCTACGAGGAATCATGTGGACTCACCATATAGACCTGGGGTGGCCAATCTTAACCAGAAAGGGCCAGTGTGTATGCAGGTTTTTGGGATAACCTGTCGGTCAGCTGTTCAAACCCAAGTGTGAGGACTCTTCTGCCAATCAGTCCTCTAATTAGTAATCTAATTAGGCAGTTGCAGCGAAAGCCCGCATACACAGCGGCCCTTTGCGGGTAAGATCGCCCCCCCCCCCCCAATCTAGAGGATGATGCTCAGGTGCAGTGCCAGATGAATTAGACTGAATTAGGCCTTAAGCACCCAAAGATGCTCTGTGCCTCAGGAGGGGGAAGGAGAACTTTGTCGGTATCGTTTTGTGGCTGGGGGGTGCTAGCTAATTGTTGAGTGGTGGGGAAAAAAAAAACTTTTAAGAAACTTCTTAACCTTCTTAAACCCTCTCACTCGCTTCTTTTGATGGGTGCTCTCCTCTATCTAGGGTGCATGTTGTTTCTGCTCCTGTGTGTAATTTTCTTGGATAGGGTACCCGTGCCAGAATGGGCATCTGAGGGGGGGGGAGAGGGCTGGAGGATTTATCGACGCTATTTGAAGATGATGAGCCTTTGACCTCTTCTGACCAGGACCTCTGACACTCACTTGAATGACTTGTTGCCAAGCGTGAAGCATCAGAGATGATAATCAGCACCTCATAATCCAAGGCCATGATACTCTCTAGGAAAAGAGCGTATCGCTCCGTTCAGATGAGGGGGAGGGTCCACCATCATTGAAGGCGCTGAAGTACCTTGAGGTTTAGTTCACGAATGATAGTAATAGGGAACAGGAGATTGACTGGCGGATCGGTTCGGGGACTGCAGTTTCCAGGACATGGAAGACGGCCATTTTGTTGAAGTGGGAGTTAAGTTATAAGGTGAGACTCGCCGTTTAGCAGTCAGTCTATGTCCCTGTTCTCACCTTTGGTCATGATCTGTGGGTAATGACCGAAAGAACAAGGTCGCCAGTACCAGCAGCTGAAATGAGGTTTCTCCTTAGGGTTGCTGGACTCAGTGTCTGTGACAGGGTGAGGAGTTCAGAGATCTGGGGTGGGGGCTGAAATCGAGCCGCTGCTCCTGCAGATGGGGAGGTGGTTCGGATCTTATAAGGATTCCACCTGGACGCCTCCCAATGGAGCTGCTCCAGCACACAGAGGTGGGAATGTCAGGTCCAGAAAGTAAAAATCCAGAACAAGGTTTTGCTTCATCCAACCACTTGAATACTCTGTGACTGTGAATCTTTATACTCATCTGGTCGGTAGAAATTTTTTTTTTACTTTTTGGACCTAAACTTTCCACCTCAGCAGACACATCCCACAAAGGAGGAGCACCAGGAAAAACTCAGGACAGGATTATACAGGGTGTCCATAAAGCCTCTTTACAATTTCAAAAATTTATTACAAAGGCAAATGAAAAGACAGATATTATGGATCTTATTACAAAATGAGACGTGTATATTAAAGCTTTTTGCCTCATTTAATACACCTCTATATGGTCACCATTAGTTGCACAAAGCACATCAAGACGGTACTGGATTTCTTGCCATGTTCGCTGTAGCAAACCCTCATCAATGGAGGCACTGGCATCAGTGATCCTCTGCTTTACATTAGTGATGTCCCGTACCTTTGTTTGCAATGTGATTAAAAACTTTGATAACCGAGTACATTGAGCAAATCTGATGTCTAGAAGATATCGCATCAATTGCCTTTATAATACATAAAGAGACTTTATGGACACCCTGTATTCTGGGGAGGGAAAATAGTGATGATGATGATGATGATGATGATGATGAAAAAAGTAGTTTAATTTGGTATAATGGCTCAAATACCACCATGTTAAAAGAAAGTTACACTTGAGTATAGTGCAAAATATGTGTCTTTTTTGTTTTTCTTATTGTGTACTTCAGAAACATGTCTAGAAAAATATCACACATGTAACAGCCGCTGCTTGGTTGCCAGCAGCATGAAGGTGGAAGCATGAAGCAATTTTCTAGACACTTCCGTGAGTTATCAGTGATCACTGGTCTATCAAGTCCCATCTAGGGGTCATATAACTGAACCTGAGTGTATTCCGGTAATGAAGCGGCCAATGATGATCATTTCTGGTGAGCTACATATCTTGCTACAGCCCATCAGCGTTCCGCCAAGAAAGACCAGCACTGTCGAGTTCACCAGAGTCCCTTTCCTGCAAAACACACAGAGTCTGCAGTCATAAACAGGCCACACTCTATTAATCTGAGGTGCTTTATTGTCAGGATGAGCCCAGCTTTAATGTAAAAATGTAGGGGATTGACTTTCCATGACTAAATCAATATGTAAGACTACCAAAACTCGATGGAGCGTCCTGTCAGCTAATAAATCCCAAGGGGAAGTAAACTTTACTATCACATTTGATTTGCTTCACATCATACTCACCTCATATGCAATAACATTAAGCTGTGTAATAATTTAATAATTATTACCAAATAAGTTGTACATTACAAATATTATATCACTTATATTCATTTCAACACACACACACACACACACACACACACAGTATATATATAAATAAATGTATATAGTTTCCCATCTAGGATGTAGGAGATATACAGGCATGTGAAATTCTTATTTTTTAAAACTATCTATTCTTATACATTATATAATACATAATACTACAGGCAGTCCCCAGGTAACAAAGAAGATCTGTTACCCAAGTCTGTCTTTAAGTCGAATTTGTAGGTTAGTTGGAAAAAGTACACCAGATTATACAATGAAGGCGTTTCATTTATACATACGGTACTGTACTGTAGCTCAAGCTGGCGAATCGCTGATGCTGCACAATGTTTTCACAAGCGTCCCAAAAAAGTGCATGCGTTCACTATTACGAACCATTCTATTTAACCCCAACGTTTAGCATAATACGCTTTATGGCAGCCTGTTGGTAAGTACGAGTTGTCCGCAAGTTGGATGTTCTTAACCAAGTGCCTTTACTTACATTCTTTCAACTTTTTAAAAATAGAACACCAGAAGTCCTAATGTCATCGAGTCCAATCAGAATCTATGCTATTTGGAAAACCATTAAAAAAATAAAACAGGGATGTTACCTCAAATGTGCACCCGAGATGCTGATACAGGGATCTACAACAGCATTGCTTTACCTTCCACATTTGGAGACCAGCATGCCAACCAGCAGAGATCCCAGGAGACCCCCGACGGCAAATACAGACACGGTGATGGAGTACATGAGCGTGAGGGCCTCCTCGCTCACTCCTGTGCCGCCTCGGCTCACGATGGTGCGATTGTAGAAGTCCTTGATGTACTAGTTTGGGAAAAGGTCAATAAGAACATAATGCCAGCAAGAATTAGAATACTGACACTTTCTCAGGTAAAAGTGAAATGAAACCTCACTAGACATTATAAATCTTTACAAATTAAAAACTTGCTCCATACACTGCTTCTTGCATGTATCCAGGTAGTAAAATTACGAGTATGAAGCCCCCTTGAAATGAACTTCAGCCCCCTCCCAGCTGGCAAAATGTACAAAGGAGGACCCCACCCCCCAAAATACGTGAAATCTACTAAGGGACCCCTTTAGTCAGCAAAATCTGCTGAGAAGAACCTACTGAGTTGCCAAAAATGTTATTTTTGGCTATGAGTTTTTGCTCCACCCGGTCCTGAATGCAGTACGCTACTTACAAGGTATGGTCAGTAAAGGGGGAATGATAGGACGATTCTAAGGGCCACTGAGTGCAAGGTTGCCCTAAAAAATTTGGGACATGATTAGTCCGGGGCCCAAAATCCCTAGTGGTGCCCCTGGGTGTGATCATTCTTCACAGCCACTCCCAGCTCCAGATTATCCTAATGCCTATTCACCCACACAGCAATTCGTATATTTATCCTTCTTCTGATCAATGTCCATTGGCTTGGTCGTTCATACTTAGTCTGGGTGGTCCATCTCTGGGTCTGGTTTAATCAGTTTTTGAATCTGTTTCTAGTCCCCTAATTATCTGTTTTTCTTTTAATCTGAATTTGTTACATTTTTTCTCATTCTGATCTTTGATTCATTCTTTGATTTCTAGTTTTACTTTATGTGTTCCTGTTTGCCGATCCTCTGACCTTGCCAAGCTCAGTGACCTTGACTTGGCTGCATACCCTGTCAGTGCTGAGTACTCAGAGACTCGCCTACTAAAGAGGGCAGAACTAACAGGCAGACAACCAGGCAACGTGGGTATTTGCAGTTTTTGGGTATGCCCTTTGGACTGACAGCACATCATGCTCCAGACATCCTTAATGAAGTTCTTTGCTTTCACTCAGTCCTGCTATTGTGACAAATTTGAAATAGAGGCAAATGATTTTCTACATTTATTCCTGGAACAATCCAGCACTAATGCAAGTCATAAAAAACAGCCGTCTCAGGACAAAATCTCACCATCAGGATTAAACATATTATTACAATGTCACATTGAAGACATTGTCTTTTTCTAAGCTAAAGATAGTGTTTCAGTTCCTAAAATAACATGCTGATTCCAAAAAGCTACCCAATAAAAGCTTCATAAATCACTTCTAATTTTTTATACTTTTTACTCATTTAAATTGATTCATTGCTCTTTTTGCATGAAAATAGTGAAAGATACGATCCAGCGGAAAACCACAGGTCATGTGACTTTTACCATGTGACTGCTACCCCTTCAGCATTTCCAGGTGAAGAACAAACTAGATTTGACTACCTCGGAATTTTCATAAATTTCTATTTCCTGTTTGTTCAAGGAGGGGATCGACGTGTTGCCAGTAATAAGTTATCAATCCGAGTTCTCGAAGTTGATCTGAATGGACTGAACAATGTCTACTCTGTCTTCTAGGGCTTCTTCTAACACTTCAAACCGTGTGACTTACTGGCAAGAAGTTAAATATCACCAGGACATTCCTTGGATTTTTTTTCTTCAGCAACAACAAGCCCGATTGTTATTCAGGACACCGTGGTTGGCTCTCCTGCTCATTTCCTCCATGGACGATCAGTTCAATCAAAGAGCAGACATTTACTCTGACCCTGCAGAGTTCCACACTGTTCATTTAGTTGTGATTGTCTTATGTGCCTATTTGTTGACTGTTGGACTGTAAGAGAGTGGGATCATGCCAGTTCTCAGTATATTGGAGAGTGATTTCCAAACATAAGGGCGCTCGTTCTTTTCACTATTTCAAACACCTTTCTGTGGAAGGTCTCTTTACTATCCAGAAATGCTAATTAACACCTAGTTGGAAACGATTCAGCTAAAGATAGACCAGAAGATCCAGTGAAGTCCCACACACACCTGGCAGGATGTCGGTCACATGGTTTCTCCCCAGCGGTTTGGAAAAACACTGGCTGAACGTCATTAAAAATACATAGAATAAAATTCCAGTATCCCTACATAATTAAATAAGCGGCATCACGTGATGTGACTTTTACAGTATGAGCTATGACCTCACTGGAAAACGATGTTGTGTGGAGATTATTTTAGTACAATCTTAACATATCCCAGTGATGCACGGTCGCTATCAGCCCAGTGTAAGCAAACGTAATATGTCAAGTAAGATTAACTGCTGCTGCTGTCATGGCATCATAAATCAAATCTCGTGAAACATATATTCACTCAACATAAACAGTTCACACTTGAGATCAACTTGCTTTACTTCCTTAATGTGAATAAGAGGATGTGATTTTCTCTTGATCTACAAATTTTAAGGAATCAGATCTACAGTACTTAACTCTATTTTAATTTGTGTTGACAAAAAAAATAAAGAATTGATTGTATTAAAAATGCACCTTTTAAATGTGTCTGGTTGTGTTTATAAATACAAGATATATAAGTAAAAAACATGCAAATGAAAAACAAATATATACAAATAAACACTCCAGCTGAAAGTGATGGTTCAGACTCAGATAACCTCAGCAAAATACATTACTGCCTTTTTTACGTTGCTGCTAAATTGGACTTCGGGAGAGTACTTACGTTGGCTGGCGAGTTCACGACGGCCAGATTGTAGCCGAAGAGCATGGAACTGCCGAAGGAGGAGAGCAGAGCCACTGCCAGTAAAGACGAGGTGAGGCGCTGTGGGTACAGCAGGACCGTCAGGGGCCTGACAATCATCAGCGACTCAGAGCCTGGAGCTTTTCTCCGGTGATTTTACACGGAATTTACAAACAACATACATCTGCTTCAAAGTAAACATTAAGCATTAATAATTCTCAGTAATATGTTCGACTGGGCAGCAGGGGAAGGTCAGAACCAGATGACTGGAGCTGTTGTTATCGATTAGCTACACCTGTCCCCCCCCCGTTATCCTCAAAACGAGGAAACTGGTGCATTTTCTATTATTTAGGCTGGTATGTGCTTACCTGTCATCAGAATTTAACATTCAGTTTAACTTTCAATTTTCCAGCTGTCTGTATCTATGCAGGAGTACGATATGAACATCAAGTGAATCTGTATGCTGTACTGTGACACCTGACATTTATGTACATGTACTGTATATATTATATTAAGTTACACTGCAAGTCTCAGTGATAATGCATGATGTCGAATACATGGGCGTAAATTACAGGGGGGTGGGGGGGTTGTAGCCCCCCCCAATAAATCAAAACCAGCTAATACCGACCCCCA
>JAODLC010000045.1:6101218-6117760 GCA_026781145.1 Hippopotamyrus pictus | reverse complement strand
GGCAGGGGGTGGGCCAAGGGTGTGTTGTGGGTGGATAGGCGCCTGCCTCGAATATGTTCAAATGAGCCATTGTAATTATAAGTTGATACCGAATGGATGTGTCTGTGTTCTGATATAGGGCTTGTTCTAAGACTTGGCTTTACATGTGACTGTGTTTTTCTTTAATTTTCATGTGAAGATCCTGGTCATAAATTTGAAATTTAAGTGGAGACACAAAGGAAACAATATTACCGGTTTTGAAGGATCTTCTGTTTAATATCAGATGAAAATGTCCATAAAACAAAAGACTCTGGTCATTGTAAGGAAATCCATTTCATTATTTTGCTGTTTTATGCAAACAAAGGAAGAAAAAAATAATCTAAATCCATGGAATACAGTCCTTTGGGTTACTACTACAAAGATGGGTCTGTAATCTGCCCCTGTCTGTTATTCCTCTTTTAAAACACTGACTCTCATGCAGTCCATAGTATTTCATGCTGCAGGGGTTTAATATTTAATCACATTTGTCAGCTAAGAAATGAGCTGATTGTTCCCTCTGACGGTTCTCTGTCAAATGGCGTTTGAAACAGCTGACCATCATAACTAACAGGTTCCGATTTTGAGTCCGTGCAGCAGTGTTATGATGAATCGGTACTTGTATCTATAAAATCGTTATATGTCACAACTGACAAAAACATACTTTTGACACCAAATTCAGCTGCACTGTACAATATCCATCCATCCATCCTCTTATCCCGTTCAGGATCTTACATTAGGGTTTAATACATACAGTAAAAAAAGGGAATTACGTACTATATCATTGAAACAAAGACGGAAAACAACAGTTTTTAAAAAAGGATGTCTCTGACCCAACACTGCTTTTTAAGAGCCATAATTTTAAATGATATACTGTAAGTAACAAAGATCCTGTATGCAAAGGCATAATCATAAATATTGCTGCATCAATCTTTGCCTTTTCATAAAACTGTAACTTTAACAGCCTTGTTTGTAATATTTCCTCATAGCGGAGCCAAAGCAATGAATCCCCAAAGATGCTCCTTCTACATGAGTCCTGGCTACCACACTCTGGCAAAGCATAAAGCAAACACTGGGCATCTGAGTATCATACATTTTTGTGCTGTTTTGGGGAAAAGTGCTGATTATAGATCGATTAGTAGTTTTTATACTTATAAACGTTCACTTGCCTGATGTTCAATATGCTTGATGTGCTAATTTGCTTTTCAGGCTGCCAAACAAGCATAATTAAAGTATGAACGTATAGAAGGCCAGTTTAGACTGGGTTTGAATGCCTAGGAATGTTTAACCATGTAGTCAATATTTCCATACAGTATTACATGGTCAATGTGCCCCAAAACACATTTCTTTATTTACGTATCTTTATTTTCTGATAATAATTCCATTAAACGATGATAAAAGCTGCAAAGGATGTTTTGTTTTCTTTTTTAAGGATCATACTTAAATGGAAAAGAGTTGTCCGGTCCCAAAACAAGTTTAAAGTTAATTTTGCGGTCCTCTGTAGGGGCCTGTTCAGTGTCGCTGCCTCTCCCTTCATTGACGTCCTTCTGTTAGATGGTCGACGGCGCCGTAAGCAGACAGGCGAGAAATTAAAGAGCAGGTTATACAGATAATTGTCTGAGGCTCCCACACCCAGGTACAATAAGTGGAGATCGGCGCGGTATTTCACGGCGAGAGCTGCCGGACCTCTCGGAACATGCCGGACCGTCGCTGTAAATGCTCACTTTGTGTGGCCGCCACTAACGGACCATTCGCTTCTGCGGCCAGAGTCAATTCCTGTAGCGTTATTGCTTAGGTGACATTCCATTAACAGTCATTGCTTTCGCATCTGCGGAAACTTCGGGACAAGAGGGGAATTTGAAGGACAATTGATTTTTTTATATGAATCATGCTGTGAATGTACAAAATTGGCCCGTCTGGCCAGAAATTACTAATGGGAAATATAGTGTCCTCCAGCTTGCTATATTTCCTCTGTTTTCAAACGGCGGTTTAATGAACGAAAAGAAGTGGAGTCTTGCGACATTATTGCAGATAAATGTATCGTTGTGGCCAGCAGTGTGAAATGCACATTAGGGGGTGACAAGGGCCTTAATTGTCAATCTTGGCAGAGCCGTAATGGGCCAAACAGAGGTTATTCTCTCCATTGGAAAAGTAAACGAGCCCAGCCATTGCAGAGCTGAAGGCTGACACTTATCCGCCGATATCTATTTTTTACCGTAAAACATGTAGGAAATGTTCCATAAAATGGGTCGTATTGTTGTTCCACACTTTTTCTTGTCATTTTAATATGTCTACGGTATACTCACTAAAAATTAAATGACTTTTAGTTGATGTCTATAATGGCCTGTACAGTATATCAGACAGATTCCAGCACTGCTAAGTCAGGTCAAATTAACAGAAGTGATTAAGAATTTTGAATCAATCAGTTTATCGAATTATCAGCGTATCACGTGAAAAGACAAACTGACGACAAACTAACTAACCTAGTTGCATTAAGTCCATAACAAATTAGAATTTTGATGATTAAAAGAGGGAGAATCCATATTCTGATTCCGACTCGTATAAGACATTGTTCATAAAAACCCCTGAATCACTATCTGCCCTCATTTATTACAAAGCCCATTATGCATGTTTGTATGTGCCAGCGTGGAGTCTGAGACGTGACCCCCCCCCCCCCCGGTTTCAGCATCATTATCTTAGCCGTCGATCAGGCCTTTAATCCTCCACGAAAACGACCATGTTCCGAAAACGTAATTCCTTATTTGCTACTCCTCCGACGCTGATGGCCATCGTCCTATGCGGCCTCCCTTTTCAGAGTAGGCCTGTCCAGGTAGACTCCCAGTTGCGGGCCCACCTCGTGCCGAAGGAGGCTTCAGCCACGGCTGTTCCCTCCTCCTCCTCTTCCTCCTCTTCCTCCTCCGGCTCCTCCTCCCTTTACTGTAGCGCCCATCGCTCTTCCACGCTCATTTGTATGCAAGGGATCTCTCTGCCGGCAGAGGGACGGAGTGGGAGAAAGACAGTATTTTATTTACGCTTGCCAGCGTTATGGGGCTGAGAGCGAGAGATTCACATTATCGTAATGTGAAAGCTAGCACAGTGAGATGATGCCCTGGAGCCAGCTCACTGATTGGCTTGAAATCTGTATTTATATATGGAAAGCAAAGTTCACTCCTAGTTCAGGGATGAGTCTCCCTCCCGAGATCGTTTTCGACAGCAGAGACGTGATTTTCGGCCCAATCGATCCTGTCTCGTCTCCGGCTACTTACCCGGTGCGATTAGATAGACAGCTCTCATTTTTAGCAAGTACGAGACATCAATTTGGTTAAAAACCAAACTGTCACTGACGAACGACTGCACTGCTGCAGCAAATCTTTTATTGGTGGGATGCCAAGTTGCGGGAACTATAATTTTTTAACATATAAAGTGGAATAAAATGAGGGTAATAAAATGTAGCAGAGCATCTTTGGCATTATTATTCACCATATAAATCTTTATAAAGTTACATTAGTACATACATTATACCCATACACAACAACGGAAAAAAAACTCCATCTCAGAACGGTTTATTATTTTGTTGGTATGGGTTATGTGTCTTGATTAATTGCCTTAAAGGAACAGTGTTCCTAACCTATGTTAATTAGACTTCAGTCAAAAGCTAACAGCGCAGTTATCCCTTTAATTTATGGCTACAAATACGTTATATAGCGTTGAGGCAATACCGCTATTCTCCTTCCTTGTGTACGCGTGTTGGGGCGCAAGGGTGGGGAAGTGAGCGTGTGACGCGTATATAAACCGCCCGACGAGCCCCCTCGCAGATCAGCTAACCTTGGCGTCTGAGCAAATGTCGATGTCGGGGCGTGCTGATTGCATTGTGGCTAAACAGAGCATGGCGTCTTTTACAGCACATCCTACACTACGCCCGTGATCGCCGTGCCAGGGAAAAAAACGGCACGCCGCCACCCCTAAGACACATTCCGCGCGTTTCCATCTCAGGGAGGGAAAACAGATTGAATTACATGGTAAACAAGCTCTTACCCTGTAGATGGCGAAGGAGAGAGAGCAACATAATGAGCGCGGCTCAGAGAGAAGCAGGGGGAAGCAAAATTATCATCTGAAATGGGTCGTTATGCCGATAACAAGGCCGTTTGACCGTCTTTACCTTCTTTTTCAAATCTCGGATGTTTCGATAATTTCACAGGTACTTTGGCGCCTATGTCAACCTCACGTCTGTTGTTTTAGTTTCCACTCTCTACGGCGGAGGAGCCGAAATGCGAGAGCTCATAATCTTATTTTCATTTTTATTTACTACTTCAAAACGAAACGCAAACTCATCTTTGCGGAAGGATCCGCACACCAAGTGATATATGGCTGCTGACAAATTCAAAACGGCCACGAGCACAGACTGCTTCACCTGGAGTCCATGAATCTTACAACGCACCGAATCAACCAGCAATTAGGGCTCGTTTAGGAAAGGCGTTCCTATGCTTCTTTTAAAGCCCAACCCTGAATATGCAGTTTTCCTCACACTGTTCTCTTCTGTCTTTTGATATAAAGTTTTGGTGCATGACACAGGAATGCAATTAAAGTCAGTCAAGGAGTTAATGTGCCAGCCACATTACAAACTGGATAATCTAGCTCATCAGCAAGCTTGACTAGGCCAGGAGCCTCTTCCAAATTTCAGTCTAGCACTTCATAAAAGCCATCCTTCCTAGCACTACTAACAACATTTGGCAGGAGAAGACTGCTAAGCAGGGATAGTCATCTGTTTATAACATTGATTACGTTGCAATGTTATATGGAACACTTTCTGGAACTGCATTAATCGTCCTTGTATGCCTCCTTAGAAATGCTTCAGCCAATTTGTAGAAACATGATTTATAACACGAGGGGGTTTCTTTTATTTTGATAATCAAAGCAGCAGAAAAACACTTGAGGCTTTTCCCTCACAAATCCTTTAGTGCTTACCTAGCATGGCGCAACTTAGCACTTAGCTAGCATTTCGCTATTTAGCACTTAGCTAGCATTTCGCTATTTAGCACTTAGCTAGCATTTAGCTATTTAGCACTTAGCTAGCATTTTGCTATTTAGCACTTAGCTAGCATTTCGCTATTTAGCTAAAATACGTGTGAAGCAGAGGCCGCAGAATTGATATTTTTAGTGGCGGCTTTTCGCATCAGCGTCTGGGCTTTTGTGGTCAGCGTGGGTCACATAGGTTAGCCCTTAGCCAGCAAACAAGTAGGTGCTCTGGTTGCTTCCAAAGACAGTTTACCAAGCAGCCAAGAATAGCGTTGGTAATAAAGACAAGACAGTGTGTGTCAGGGGTGCGGGGGGGGGGGACTCTTCTGCAGGCCGAATGCCCCCCGGAAGAGCGAAGGAGGGGGATGCTGAGCACAGCACACCTTGTGGCACAACAGCAGATGAGCTTTTAATTTCCCCATAACGCTGCTCTGTCTCTGATGTGCATCTTAACGACGTTTAATTCCAGAGGACCCCAAATGAAGGGTTGCCAAACATCAGTCTTAACCACATTAAAAAAAAAAACAACACGAGTCTGTCGACCGCTAATAAAAACTTCCCGCTGCAGTTATAAGTAAATATGATTTCAAAACGTGTGCAAAATATTACAGCAAAGAACATGTCTTTGGGAAACTTGAATTTGCAGAAAGAATAGCGGCCAATCTGGAGGACGGGGTACTGTATCGTCACTAGACTTTCATCATAGATGTAGAAAGCAGGAATGCAATGAAATTATTACCTCCCGAAGTTTTCCTCCACTTTAATGGCGAACTGCTTGCGCTCATAACTCAAACTGCGCTACAGTAATAACAGTGTATGCCTAAGTATGCCTGACAAATTTGCACTGCATACGAAATAATGAATTTTAACTTTAATGCTGATTTTGTCTTTGAAATAGCCCGTGAGCTGACATACCATAACTTAATGCTTTATACATTACAGAGGTTTAATATTTATACTCATGTATATTATATATGACTTGTTAGTGCGTCACAGCATAAATACTTTGACTTCTCAGGAAGCTGTGTGACAATTTTAGCCCTTGGGCTCCTATTTATAAAAGCCTCCAATTTGCAATTCATACACATTGGGGGGAATGCTTAATTTTATGGCTGTTATTCAACTCAGTTCATTAATTAAGGAAAAAAAAAGTGCTTTCTAATCTCTGCATGCCTACCATCTTCTTTTTGATGAGCTTTCTTCAGGAGCAATTGAGCCTGTTAATTAGATAGAATTAGAGTATAATTATTACAGAGCCCAAAGCTAAACAGAAATGCATTTTTCCATCGCAAGTGTCGCACCCGGGCCCCCTTGCGACTCCTCATGGCTCTTGCCCTCGAACCCTCTTTGATGTCCTTATTGCCGTTTCAGCACAAGACGGATTAAATGGCACCTTTTTAATTCACCCGTCTTGCTCACCATGAGAGGTCTTCTGACATCCGTTCACTCCTGTGCAATTCGGCACCGACCGCCGTTAAATCTGAGTATTTCATTACAATTAAGAGTGTTTTTTTTTCATTCTCCTGCGCGCCGTTCATACTATTTCAAAGACGAAAAGCATCTGTCTTGTTTATGCCCTTCTCTCAGCCGGTGGTATATCCTTTGCTATATCATGTTTTTATGGGCCTGACATTAGCCACCATTAATCAAAGCCGGCCCAGGTCCGGGGGACGTGAAATTAATCTTTGTTCTTTGCCGCACGCATGCAAATGCACGCAGGCCCCTCACGCGTGTGCACGAATGCAGACACACACGCGTGTGAGCACGCAGTCAGGGCCACCCAGTTTCAAATTCTTGCAGCTGGTGTTTCCATGATGAAACAAAATACTGTCACAGGAAGAAGATTGTAGATCTGGTTACATGTAGGGGCGTAGCAACTGGGGGGGCGAGGGAACCCTGTAATCCCAATATTTAATTTGGATTCATTCATCCCCTTAATAAATAGACCTTAGTATTTAAATTATTAAGTTGCATCCCTCTTGATGTCAAGCTCTGTCTTGCATAGATCACATTTTAGAAGCTATACAGTAGATTAGATGAATATATACATTCAGAGATTTCTCTCATAGCTCCATAGCCTCATTCAGATCTTCTTGTACATAAAAAAAACTACTAGGCCTTACCACAGAACCTGACAAACAGATCCTGAATATACTCTTCCAGTCAGACTACTTATAATCTTATTATAATCATAATGCTGTTTTTGTACATTCGATCCATTTCTGAGAAGGTTCCCTCTCATTTCAGTGTAAATCCCTGCAGCACGGTTTTCTGACACCAAACAAAAGGAAGGAAACAGATACTTCAGTACCTCTGAACATTTTTTCCAGGAGTTTGAGTTATTCTGTTTGTATCTACCTCCGATTAGCCTTTCACTTTTGGGTGAATGTGTACGTATGGCACAGTGTACAGCGAATGACCAAATGAAAGCGTGAGCTTGTCGACAGCACAGAGGACGCCACACGCAGCTGCACATTAAATCTGATCGGCTTTTCCAGCAGCTCGCTCTGACAGTTGGGTCACGTTGTGCTAAATGAGTATATCCAACCCCCACCCTGCATGTGCGTAAAATTCACGTTTTGTACCTGACGCAGGTGAACCTTTCTTCGTCCCCGGTCCCATCTGAACCCAATTATGGCATCAGAAAAGAATGTCCTCGACCTGCGACAGAACTGGGTCTTTGATTAAGGAGTGCCGAAGCGATGTGGGTCGACGTCGCCATATTTCACGCCGGAGATGGATGGAGATCAAATCCCCTCTCAGTGTGTCAGGAGGGATCCGGGCTTAACTAGGCCTGAATAATTCAGGGCGGCCATTACTGCGAGGGCTTTGTGCAGCTTCATACGGCGTCGAACGGCAGCAATAACACACAGCTTCCGCCGGGGATGGAAATGAAGACATCAGCGCCGGTTCTTAATGTCGCCGTTGCGCCGCCGCCCGTCCCGCGGCTGGGCGACACTGTATCGCCGCTAAATCTCGTGTAATGAATGGAAAACGCCATTACCGGTGGCGTCATAAAAGCGGCCCGCCGTCGGGGTGGAGGCTACGCGCTACGTGTTGTTTCTCGGTCGCGGCGTAAAGACACCCATCAGGTTCTCTCATAAATATGTTAAGGAGGAGGAGATAAGGACATAAATCACACCTTTATGAATATGAGGGAGCCCGCGGTGCTGTATCCTTGAACGGTACTGTAATGCATTACTTAATTTGCGGCTGATGTCTTTCTGCATGCCACAGTGTATTATGGGAGCGGGCACCCTATCATTTCAGCTATACACTTCCAAATGCTCATGAAAGTATTAAACAACCTATTGTGACATTACAATGTGTCCCAGTGCCATTACACCGGAGAACTTTTCCACAGCTGACAGTTGTACTCTTTCCTCTTACTGACAGCTGGGTACTTTGAACAACTATTCAGGCTGGACTGCTATCGCCCAAGGGTATCCATAGCGCCCCCTTCTGGGCGATGACCACTCAAATCAAAGTACCACACGGAGTAAAGTAGAGGTACTCAAAGCAGTGTATTACACTGCACTTGCATACAGTGCTGTTTATGTATCCGTTCCGCATTTACCGAACGCTGCTTTAATAACCGTTGTGGTTTGGTGGATTTAATAGACGTTCTGGCTACACTCCAGGAGGGCAGGCTAGGTTTTCAAAGCATGCAGCTAAAGTAACTTTAAGTATTCTTCCACATGCCTGTCTGGCTCCTTAACACTGAGATATGGAACCTTAAGTAATTTAGCGAACTTGGAGCTGAATTGATTTGAAAAGAAAAAAGGCTCAGATTTAACGTGTTTTTGGTCCAATGTCACAGAAAGAGGCACAAGCAGTAGTATAATTTCTTTATAGAATAGAAATGGGATCTATAAAGCACACATTATTTATGAGCAGAACTATCACTTTGTTGAGGTGTAATCCAGCTAGTTCGAGTTTATTGACTTTTAAATAACTCAACAGCGTGTAGTATTTGGAGAAAGCACTTTTGTAACATATTACCAGCATATGCAAGACTATTAAAAAAGGTTCACATAGCCGTACAGAGATGTTAATAATTAATTAACAAATTAACCAAATATTGCAACAAATTTTCAGAAACAAAATGCCTTTAGCAAGAAAGCAATGGTACCATATGAAGGTATGTGTATTCCATGCTAATTTGACTCTCAAACAGACTCATTGTGCAGACTTTACAGTCTGGGAAAGGGGCCCTTGTTAAACAATGTAATTATGCCGTTTTTCAAGACAGGCTCTGATTTAATGTGGAAATAAAGGGCTATCTTTCACAACTCCCAAATGTCGTTTGGGACATTTCTTGTGGCGAAAGAGCCAAAGACACTCAGATTCTCAGGTTCTGTATTTGAAAATGACTTCTGGCACAACAAAATATTAGCATATATCCTAACACTGAATATACATATTATATAAATACGTAAAAATGGCTTAAAACTGAATCTATAGACAAGTCATTTTATAGAACAAATAGATATACTTCTGTACTCTCAGCAATTCAAACTCAATTACTTACCTTTGAGTTGACTAGGTGTAAGTGTATCTAGGCTAAGCTTCCAATGAATTGTACAAATATAAATAATACAACAGCAGGATATGCAACATCTTCAAACAACGCAAGAGTCTAAAAAGACAATTCAGTGATAAGAAGTGCAACAATGCTCGTCTGGACCAATAACATTTCTTGCATGAGAGGGGATTATTGAGAATCACTGGAATTCCAAATTCACCACCGATTCTGCGTCCTGACCAGAGATCTCAGTTACATGTTATTTCTTAGAAGGCACTCTCTTTTTTCACACATGTCAGGACATCGATCCTAACATGTAGTCTTACCGCTTTGTTATCATTGGGCCTAGTGCTGGTGACCTTTGACCCTCACAAATCCATTGGCCTTAGGGGGAGCATGACCGTGGACACGAGTGCCAGGATGTGAAATGTGTGCATGCATGTTACCCTTTGGCTGCTCAGAAAGATCACACTATAATAATGATAGAAATTAACAATACAGTATATACAGTATATTTAAATGCCAATATGTCCTTACACCTCTTTGGGGAGGCTGGAATCTCACTGCTGGCCTGTGGAAATGTGGACTTTGCATGTTCTCATGGGTGTTTCATACATCTTCTCTGCTTCCCTCCAGTCCAGAGACATCCAGTTACATGAAGTAGCTTCTCTGAATTGCCCCAAATGTGAAATTTTCTGAGCATGTGTGCGCTCTGCAACAGATTGGCATGCTTTCAAGCGTGTTCCTTCGCCTAATTGTTTTTTTTTTTTTTTTAATTCTGAAAAATGTATTTTTAAGAGAAACAAATCAAATGTAGCTCCTTGTAGTTAGAGAATTCCATCCATCCATTTTCTGTAACTGCTTGCCCTGTTCTCAGAATCTACAGGTACAATGCAGGGAATAACCCAGGATGGGCCACTGACCCATTGCAGGGCCACACTTACACACCTACAGGCAATGTGGTAACACCAGTACACCTTAGCACGTTTTTGGGCTGCGACGGAGAACCAGAGCACCTAGACGAAACCCCACGACGTGCAAACTCCATACGAAGAGCTACGGCAGAGACTCAAATCCTGGTCCCAGAGGTGTGAGGCAACAGGGCTAAGCACTGGGCTACCACACCACATTTAATGATTCAGTTATATATTTATGAAGGCTGAAAATGTTCTCAGCTTCGATTGTCAGTGCTGCAAGTTTCTGAACGGCTAGATGGCTGACCTCCCCCCCCGGCTCTGTCCCCTCTAAGGGACTTATAAATATCGACACCCGGGAGAGCTCTCCATGTCCCCAAGGTGTGTAATTCCCATGGTTATCACTCGCAGCATCGAGGACGCGATAAGGCGACTCTTCGTCTCGTGTGTCTCTGACCTTTCCCTTCACGTGTCTTCCAGCGTCGAACCGACACTTAGTGAAGCTGACTCTGAAGCAGCAGAAGAATGCGCGGGGGGCTATTTTTAACCAGCGGGCCGCGTCGCGCATGAGCCCGGCCCCCCGGAAGGTCTCTAAACAAACACGACGTCAGCTGCATCGCCGCGGCTCGGATGAGTCAAGAGTTTAACTATTGCAGCCTATTGCGTAAAATCACAAGGGATTTCGAATGACGCTCTACAGAAGTGCCACGGGAGAGGAGAGTAGCCAGTCGTGAGCAGCCAGTCACACCGATAGCTGAACACACTTAACAAAGCTCAGGTGACCAATTGGGATAGGAGGGTTTTTCTGCTGTGTCGCACACGGGATTGTGGGAGTTTTAGATCATCTGAACTGGAATCCAGCAGGCTGATAAGCTGTCTCCTAACCAAAAAGGTTGCTTCTAATTACATTTTATTAGACGCCAACATCGTGGGGTAACATGATGCCCAAAACAATTATTGATTTTGGAAGGCAGGCTTGGCATGGGGATTGTTTGGCAGTGAGATGGCGAACTGAAAGCGTGAACACATCATGTCAAATTACCCGTAGAGTGGCACCGGACGTACGGTTGCCTCTTTTGGTCGTGTTGCCGTTCATGGCCTTTATTTGAGGAAAGTGGCACTTATATATGCAGTCATATCTCACGATGTCAGCTTTTGCAGATTAAGGATATTTGACATTATGAGTATGTGCTAGATCTGTATTAGCACTGGACATGAACCTGCCTAGTGAAATAAGAGGTTCAAACCCCTTCTGAAATGTATTTATTACCAATCAGGCAGTGAAATTACAAGAACAAATCCCCCTCTAAATGGCTCACCTCCCCCCCCCCTTGTCTGTGAAATCTACAGAGGGGGACACCCCCCACCCCCATAGTCAGAAAAGTGAAAAGTCTTTGGAGGGTGACCCCTCTATTTGCCAAAATCTACCGAGAGGGACCTATCCTTTTGGGTTGGCGGACCCTGCACTGAATTTATTTCTGGCCATGGGTCTGTTTATCATATTCAAAGAGTCCAGAAAGTCGCTCACAACAATGTGGACCGTAGCAGCTGGCCGTGGAACCATATATGTTATGTATTTATAAAATTACCGTAAAACTGAGTGTAGCTCTGATTTTCACCAATTAATGAGCCATACTGAAATTTATATTTCTGTATATTAGAAAAAGTAATTACGGAATGGTGCTAGCTAAATAATATATGTATATATTACATAGAAACTTATCTTTGGACTGAGCCTATGTTTCACACCATTTTCTGATCTTTATTTTCCAATATTTCATAAAAATATTGGCTTGGAAAATATTGGAAGGCATCGTATTGCAGAGAACGCGATGACTCAAACATCCGGATTTTGCGAACACTTCCAAAATGAACAGATACATTTCTTAATATTTCTTTAAGAATAAAGACATTTCAGACATAACCTTTCCGGTCAAAGGTGTCAGCAGAACTGTGTAGGAGGTTAATAGGAGCAGGATGATGAGGTCAGTTTTCAATTACCCCCGTTAATCACATTACCACACTCTCTGAGATGCTGACAAACCCCGGCAAGGAAGCCGGAACGGTCGGATTGCAAAACAAAGAGCAGCAGCAGAGGCTGCGGCAGGGGGAACGTGACGGTGGGCTGCTCTGGATGCTGAAGGTCAGGGTTCCTGTTTCTTCACATCTGCTGGGGTAGGCGGGTGTCACACCCCCCTTTCAGGAAGCCATGACAGGGATCAGTGTGACACCAGGCAGGTGTCTCTGCGATCCTTTATGGCTAAGCCCTGTGCTTGGACTTCCCTTCGCTCAGGCGGTTGATGCAACATGGGAAAGAGCCTTACAGAGCTGAGAGAAAAGGCGCATGCATCTGTGTCGAGGATGCAGGAAATGCAAAGTGATGTTATTGACTGACCTGTCAACCTTTGGTGTTTTTCATAGGGGTAGCGTGTTCAGTGTTACAAAGTTATAAACAGTGATGACATCATTTGTATTTTTGTATTTATACAGAATACAATGCATGTTTTTTTTTTCTCCCAGAAATACAAATTTTATTTCATATTGTTGAGTTGAAGAGCTAATGACAAAGCTAGCCATATCTTGCAGATAACCGTTTTGACTTTAATTGAAGCATTTACATTTTTCAGCCATTTTGCACTTCGATAGGATAAACTTTAAACATATCAGGCTAGTTGTGCATGCATGTCTACAAAGAGTGGTAATGGTGAGATAAACAGTAGTATACCCACTTACCCACCTTTGTGATCATTATCACAGTCATGCTGTTTAATAACAGGAACCTTTAATGAATGTGAAGATGCTTCAAAACTGATGTAACAATAACTAATAACATGTAAAATATGTGTGATTGCTTTTTGCTCTGTATTTCACAACCATCCATCCATCCATCCACTTGTCTTTAAACCATATGTAAGTTGCAATAACTTATTTTATAGATTTTTGTTACTTGGCAGTAAGTAGGCTTTATTTATATATTTTTGACTTAATCTATTCCATCTTTAATAAGCACTGGACGATATCCTAGCAAAATCTCCTTAAATTTCCATAGTGCCAAATTGGATACTGTTTCTTTGTGCCTCAGAAAGTTTTACTGATCTTTGACATACACTTACCTATATTCCAACACTCACAAAATCCATTTTTAATTAACTGGCTCTGGTCAGCTCTTTGGTTATAATATAACATACACTCATCTAGGCAGCACTGGAAGGAGAGAGGAAATGCTTAAGGTAGATTTAAAAAAAAATAAATAATAATAGATAAAGGTAGACAATGAGGTGTGGACTGGGTATTTATTTAAACAGAATATTGCATCTTGGACTCATATTGTAAATATTGCAGAATGGCTGGACGTCACCAACCCAAAACAGGGCTGTATGGGCAGCTGCCAGCCAGATCATTGGTTTTGTATTCTGTAAATAAACTCTTTATTTTAATACTGTAAGGCAGAATATGATTTCAAATTATTGTAATTTTACATCACATGCATGGTCTCCCCATGCCTTATTCCCTGTGCTTTCTGGGATAGCGTCCATGATTGATGTAACATCCATTGGATAAACAGTTTTGGAAAATATATATAGATGGAGCTGTGAGCAGTAAGGCATCCCTTGCCATGTAATTGGTGAAAATAATGTTTTAATTCTGTGTTGAAAGTCTGAGTAACCTGAAACGGAACCCTTAACCTGGATGTTCACAGATAGTACATCATTAATTGCCTTAATGTAACCTGTCAGCCATCAGACGCGTGAAAATCATTTGGACAAACGTTTGGAAACTGCCCGCAATAAATCTGCATTATCTCTATGGAAAAAACAAGCTGTGGGATATGCGAAAGGTTGGGTCACGCCTGTTAGAAGTGTGTTTGTATTTCAGCCGTATCTGGCTTGTTCCTGCAGCGCAGGGTTACCCTGTCACTCCTCGGGCGCTGATCGAGTTACAATAGAGAGAGCAAAAGGTCGGACCCTGGTGCCACTCATATCACTGTGAATCGGCGACTTTCAAGGAACGCCAAGGTCATTCGAGAAGGTGCGTAGGAGCCCTTTTGTATAGCACCGTCTTCGGTATGTCGCCCGGAAGCATGTCCGACCCCCTAAAGGTGCCTATAAAACATTTTCATTTGCGGGTGTATGACGCGCACAGAGCAGCGAGGTCTTTCCGGTGCTGCATGCAGTCTATCCACCGAAAACACGGCCATGTTCATGAGGAATCCGTAACATTCGTAGAAATACTCCTAATGCAAAAGGAACGGGCAATGGCTGGCGGCCATATTCCTTTCCTTACTGTCAGAAGGCTGAAGCTAGGCAGTCTGTTAATTTCGGTTAAGGTTAATGTTGCCAGTGATATTTGCAGTAATTGTTCAAATGTGCAAAATACTTTACAAAGACTGCAGTTTTTAAAAAACTACTCAAATAAGTGTGTTACAGGCAGACGTCCGAATTATGGACCACTCAAAGTTACAGACCTCGAATCTGGGTTAAACACAATGGCTCATAATAATGGCCGCACACTCTACTTCATGATGCTCACGGAAACACTGAGCAGCTTCAGAAGTTTTTCGGTTCGAGGTACAGTTACAGTGCCGTGTGAAGTTACTTTAATTATTACTGTAATATTATTATGATTATTGTTATTATTAATATCATCGTCACCATCATAATTTTCCGGCATACCTAAAAAAATCATCTTAAAGGCAGTCTTAGGGAACGGATCTGGTTCATAACTGGGGGACTGCTTAAAATTTAATTTATATCTTAGGACAGTCTGTCATGCCGTCTTTCTTATGTATCCTTATGTACACCGATCAAATATAGTACCTTTTTGTTTATTGGGTGAATAAAACAAAGGAGAAAATTATTATGAAGAAAAAATAAAGTACAGTATGTCGGCAACAAGGGAAACACTCTTCTCTGGGAAACTCCAGGTAGCTTTTAATACTTTAATTTCATTCTAAACTTTATACATTTGTCTGATATCAGATCTAATATGGTTTTGCTTATATATGGACAGTTTTCTTTTACTCTTGCCAGACAGGAATGAGTTTCCAGCTTCCTCTTAACCACGCTGGACATCTCGTCATTTCTGAGGACAGCTCAGCTCACACACGACATTAATACATCATTTCAAATTAATTCAGCAGTTCTGTTCGAGAACGGAATGACTTTCGATGATCGCAAAGAAAATCAATCTACATGAAGAAGCAGTCATTAGTTTCCCATTTTACATCGTTGTAATTGAGAAAATGCATCATTATACACATTTAGTTAAGTAGTCAGGGGTTTATTTGCTTCAGAATGTATTTTTTGCATATTAAATGACAGATATGTTTTATTAGACTTAGATGGGGATCAAGTGTTGAGTTCCTGAGCTTTGAGTTTTAAAATAAAGTCACTCCCTTTGCATACACAGACAAACAAACACCTGGACTTTCAGCTCACTACAGAATATATATTGATTGGTGATTTAATTTTCCCTTCAAATTATCATCCAGGGTCTCCATTTCAGTTTGATATGAGCCTTCAGCTTTGCAGAGACTAAATTATGCCGCCCGCCCCCCAGCTCTCCTACCTCTCACTCATTACATTCCAGCTGCTGATACCAGCAGAAAATCCTGCTCGCATCACCATCTTTCCCCCCCCCTCCCGTTCTCCCCGTGCCGCCGAGCTGAGAGGCTGTTCCTTCAGTCACGCCGCGGAGGAGTATCGGAATCTATAAAACAATGTACCGTGGGCAGGGCTGAAATCAGCTTCATTTAATGCGCTATCACAACGCTTAGGTGAGAGTGACGACAAGATCTATTTAACAATTAATTACCTGTGTCTCGCAATGATCCGGCTAGCTAGCGGCCTGCGTTTAGATACTGAGCTATTGACATTCTCTTTGAATCCGAGCAGAGGGGAGGCAGGATGGCCCCCATATCCATTTATGTCATCAATATCCTCCTATATATATGTCAGATGTGCCATTTCACTCATAGCTATTTCCCACACTGCTGATTACATTATTGTGTTGTTGGGGGGGTTGCGGGGGGGGGGGGGGGGTCTTGGCGCTCTCTTAACTCTCCTTGCAGTA
>JAODLC010000045.1:6079536-6100869 GCA_026781145.1 Hippopotamyrus pictus | reverse complement strand
CAAAGGGCGGGCCGGGGGGCGGGGCGGGGGGGAATGGAGCCGCTGGTGCTCTGCATATATTCCCACTACAGTTTTAAAAAAAAGCCATAAATCCATTTTTTGTGAGCTTCGGCTCAGCCATTACAATTACAAATACGGCATTACTTCGGCATCCAATTGCAAATACAGATTAAACAGCAATGGTGTGTTAACAGCTTCCACAATATACAGCCCTTAAATAAAAAACCATAGTCATATATTCATTATTCAGTTGGAGTGTTGTGCTGTATGCATTACGGACATGTTTCCAAATATATATCTTTTTTTTACCCATCTTCAGACGTACTGTACTGTATACATGCTGCTGTACCCTGGTACGTTTCTTCAACCCAAGTAGAAGTTTTATGGTTACAGGCCACATTTGAAATTTGTTACATATGAGTATATCCTAAGTTATAACACCGTTACTGTGAATCTGCAGCAAGATGCCACATTGACACATCTTGTCTTTAGTAATAATTATACTACTAAGTAGTATGAATAAAGTCCTAGAGCAATGATTTGTTTGCTGATATTGAATTCATTGCTCAGATATGATGGGATATTTAAATTTCCAAAATGACGACAGACAGTTGTCCACTCTACCAGTAATCATCAGCTAAAGAACAACAGTGAAAATGGCCAAAGAATGCAAACGTTCCAGAATTTTCTGAAGTTACACATTCATAAATAGCAAAACGCAGTACATCTGATACATGTAAATTATCATGCAGATCAGAATTTGATCATTACAGTAAATGGGAGTATCACTGTGTCTGCAGGACCACATAGTTTCACAGCCCACTGAGAATTAGCCCTGTTCTCAGCCCGTGCGTGTAGGTGGTTAGCCCGTGTACTTAACACACACAGATCCTGTGGGTGTATTTTCTCTCTGATTAAAATTGTCAACATTTGCCCAGTCACAACAGGATCCCCTCTAACGCGACACGTTAAAGGCAATTACCTATAATGGCATGATATATTGAAAAATGGAGGTGCACTGCATGCAAGATATGAAAGGCTGAAGCTTTTAATAAGGCCGTAAAATTAACACATGCCCCTTTGAGCGTGTAATACATAGGGGTAGCCTTAATACTTTGCTTGCACTCGGACCGGGACAATTAACTGTCAGGGTTCACAATTATCTGCAAAACAAAGCAGAGCATCTGTCCGCTAGTTCATCACGATAGGAGATTCGGTGCAGACAAGATGGAGAGGCAGGGACCAATATGGAACAGGACTGATCATGGATGTGTACGATCTTCTCATCGAACTGGGAAACGCGCTGATTTAATTACCCCCATCAATAATGTGTTTGGGCTCATTTAATCGTTTAAATTATGGAGATTATTTCTGCATTATCTATATCATTTACACGGACCTGTGTGAAAAGAAAATGCTTCCTTGCAACTGTAACAGTAGGATCCAAACAAGTGTGGTTAGAGAAGACATATTTTTTAAAAGGTAATCACATGACCCAGAGGACTGCGCGCTCCTGGCATTCCAAGGTTCACCACAGAGGGGCAGCAGAGCGGAATGCTTAGGGATCTTCTTAGCACAAAGCATGAAGATCAAAAGCAGACCCAATAGAGGCGGTAGGTTCAGGTCCAGAAATTAAAACTCCAGACCAAGATTTAGTTTCAACCAACCAGTTGAGTACTCCGTGAATGTGACTCTTTATGCTCAACTGGTTGGTTGAAACAAAAGCTTGGTCTGGATTTTTATTTTCTGGACCTGAACTAGCCACTTCTGGAACCCAACCCGTTCTCACAGGGGGAGTGCAGTGTGGGGGGGGCATGTATCTGAAGCAGGGAGAGAGAATGTCGTATAAGCATTCACAAAGCATCACGAAAAACAGGGGACTTAATAAAAGCGAGACACTGAGCATTCACGTCAGTGCCGAAAATGGCAGCTATCATTCCTATGCTGCGGAAAACAGAAAATCAAAAAAGCGTGGGTGAATTTTAAGCCCTGATATCGAGCTGTGCCAGTAAACTGTGACATTTTCATTCAATTAAACCAGGGTTATAGGTTGCAACCTTTCTCTCATTGTGAAGCCTTGATTCTCTGCTAGTTCCAAATTGATTCCGGAACTGAAAGAGCAGAACACCCATTTAAGTCTTTTTGCTATACTGGGGACTGATAGAGTTCTGGATTGTTTTGTTTTAATGTATATGTCGATGATCACAAAAGTGAAATGCAGACTGAACGGCTACTTATAGATGTGTGTGTGTGCGTGTGTGTGAAAATAGCCTAACCATTATGTGAATTCATTAGAAACGTCCAATTTCAAAAGTATTTTGTTTGAATTCAACGATACAAAAAAATCACCTACAAGATTAAATATAAATTCTAAATATTTAAATGATTATGTTATATAAATGTTCATCAGACGTCGAGGTTAAGGATAAATTTTTAAGCGAGTAAATTTTTTACGACGTTTAATTTTGGATTATTACACTGATTATCGTTGCTGTTGGTGTCACCATCGCGGATGTTGTTGTTCTTGCTGCTTTCTCATGATCCCCATAAATCTGAGCTTCCACACAGCTGAGCCTGAGCACCGGAGAGTAAGGGGCCAAGCCGGCACTGGCTGTCGTTAAACAAACCCTTTGTTCAGTCCATGACACATCTTGATTTGATTTTTATTCATAAGCACTTTGCCGTAATACAGACATCAAACTAAGAATACACAAGGGTCATTATTGTCTTTCCACAGTGTTAACCCTACATTGATGAAACTAATTCACATTTCCTGAGCACAGCCCACTCGGGGGGGCCGAGGGGACGGCGATGTTTCCCACTTGACCCCAGACCCTCAGCGGGGGTCCTGCGGGGCGGCTGAATGAAGAGGGGCCGACGTCTTGACAACTCATTTTCATAACAATGGCAGCATATGTTTGCAGTATATAGCAGTCTATGGACATGGCAGCCACCATATTCCTCCGAGCGGGATGCCAGGTGCTTCACATCAAACCAATGGGCAGTCGACAAATCATTTACTGCCGACAAATGACACCCGGCCGCCCGCCGAGCCTGGGGCCCGGGGCCTGGGGCCCGGGGCCCGCAGCCCTCTGCCAAGGTCCCCATGTCCTGGGACGAGGAGCAGTGTGAAAAGGCACAGTCAAAATCCATATCAATATAAATATATTACACACACACACACACACACACACACACACACAGAGCTGCTGGTTCAGATCCCAGGAGGGCCTTGCACTTGTACCCTTGAGGATGTCCCTTTGACCTGAAGAGCTCTAATAGGATAGGTGGAGGGATCCGCTACCTCCCTTCACGTAAAGGCATCAGCTAAGGCACGTAGCAGTCACACTAACAGCACTAACATGGTCTAATGTCTGCTTTGCTCGCTCCATCACGGCAGAGAGCAGGCCGCACTCCTCTAACCTGGAGGCCTCCCGCGGCCGCGGCAGAGGGGGCGGGCCGTCGCCATGAAAAGGGAGCACTGCCTAATTACTATTCAATAAACTCCCGTTAAATTAACAGCTCAATAGGCAGTAACATCTGCTCAGCGCGTCAGACCACTGAGTCGTCCGTCTTCCTGAATCTTAGTGCGCCTGACATCCTTGTCACATGGATCTCCACAAGAGGACAGGCCTCCTAATTGAAAGCCGGCGATGGCTTCTCAGGCGACAGATGAAGTTCATTCTGGGAGCGGTAAATTATTTAACTTTTCTCCCGTGTTAATACCGAGGCGCTTGACTTAAGGTGTTAAATATGAGATTGCGGCCATGCATCACAAAAATCGCATTTATCCCTGCGATTCCGACTTGGCTCCTCCATGCCTGACCGCCACTTTTGCAGCTTTCACAATGTTTATCTCTCTAACGCTCCATCCACCATTGCTGCTATTCACAAAATCCATGCCATCTTTTGCCTCAGTGTTATTTTCGCCAGCTGATGTTACTGGATACGCACAACGAGAACGTTCAGAGTGCGGCGGGAAAAGCACAGTGCTGGCTGTGCCCTGTCTGGAATTTTAATCTGCAATAAATTGACGTTCATAGGCTCATTCTTATGTCTCTATGCATCATTATTTTGCCCACCAGTTTATCTCTCTACCTAATCCAGGGATTAGGACAGGTGTTTCCCCTGGAGTTGTCTAAAATTTCTTATAGAAATATAGAAAAAAATACAGAGAGTACTCAGGGCTGCAAACAATTCCTAGTCAGCAAAGTGTAAATTCGGTAATTCCTATCTATCTATCTATCTATCTATCTATCATCTATCTATCTATCTATCTATCTATCCATCTATCTATCTATCTATCATCTATCTGTCTGTCTGTCTATCTATCTATCTATCTATCTATCTATCTATCTATACACATACATAGTGATACATGTAATTAACTGAAGAAAAACTATGAGAGTAATTTTTATGCATGGAGGGCTGCAGTTTCTTCATCTCTCAACGTCGTGCCGCATATGTGAAATGTACCCGGGAAGCTGCTTGGCTGTCGTCCATTTCTCACCCATATCTCATATCTTACAGGAGGCTCTGGGGCTGCATCGATTCGGAGCCGCGCTCTTCGGTCAAAGTCGCTGGCTCCGCAGAGCGGCTCCCAGCGCCCACAAAGAAGAGGAGAGTGTCTAGGCTTGCAGATAGCTCCTGACACAAAGGGGTCAAGCCATTAATCTCAGGCAGATAGAGTCAGCTGCTGATTTCACTACAGCACTGAAGCCAGTCAGCTGATGAGAGTACTCCAGGCAGAGAGAGAGAGAGAGAGAGAGAGGTGGGGGTAACGTCTTGTGAAGACTTAAAGAGGCAGGCGTTTCACTGTTGCCCACAGAGAACTCCATTCTGAGCCAGTGGCATTTGAGTAAGCAAAGGGGGGGGACTGGGGGGAGGATCATTAATGAATTCTGCTGAAGGCGTTGGACTAATTGTAGTGTTTGAAGGATGCACCCAGCCCCTGAGACACTGCACATCAGTCACTCCGTACTCACCTATTCACCTGTGATTGATAGGAGTACAACTGGTGCAACCCTGCAGTAACGTCGAAACGGAGGCCACCGAATGGCACACACGCACGCGCACGCACACTCACACATACATGTGCACGCACACTCACACATACATGTGCACGTACACTCACACATACATGTGCACGCACACTCATACATACATGTGCACGCACACTCACACATACATGCGCACGTACACTCACACATACATGTGCACGCACACAAACAGAAATGTGAGCTGAAACACACAGACACACAGTCATACCTGCACGGGTGCACGCATGATGAACGCGGTGAAAGAAAGAACTGGCTCATTTTCTCTGCTTGGCTTTGCGCTGTGACTTTCCACCCACACGTGAGGCTGGATATTTCTCCCGAGCTCTCCAGGGTAAGTACGGGCCATCTCGATAGACCTCCATCCAGGACCTGAGCCAGCAGTGTGTGACCTGTGAGACCATACCTTCGGCACTGACACTACCCTCTGCTCCCAAGCCCACAGGGCTGAGTACGTAGGGTTAGGGGAAACAAAAAGACCAAGACGAAGTCAAGATGCTCGTCATCTGGCTGGATGGATCGAGCTGTCAGTAGAGTGAAATCTGACTGACAGCTGAACAAGCACCAACTTTAAGCTCTGTAACCTCGAACTCAGGATCTCAACATGCAGGACCTTTGCCACGGAATCTTACCCAAACTCCTCTGTCCATCTCATCAAAAAAATACTGGAAACCCACCGTGATTACTCTTTGTTTTACTGGTTTCACGTTGATCCTTAGGTTGCTACCTTAGCCTGTCCCCAGGACCCCCTGCACCGCTAGATAAACACAAGCATGTACAGAGCAGCTAACATGATACTCACAGGGCGGTTACAAAACCTGAAGCGCGACCAGATGCGAAACCCAAGCCGTTATTACCACCTGCCAAGACAAAAAAAAATCGATTCCCGCCTCTGTCACGCTATTTCAGCCGGTGCCTTGATTAGCCGTCTTTAGCTGCTGTTGTTTAGTGTGGTCTTAAATGCTCATCAAATAATTGTTTCTAAGTCTGCTTATTGAATAATTTACTTTCTCTAGTAGGAGAATCAATCAGTGTGATGCTGCACTTTGCTTAAATGCTGAGAAAGACAACAATTATACTGAGTAGGAACTGTTTTTCAAATCCAGGTGAAATGTACAAAAACAGAATCTCCTATAATGTTCTCACAGTTTGCTATGACTGTCTTGGATAAAGCATCAGCAGGAATCCATTACACTATCACCAGATTCACAAGAGTTCACACTCCATTGGGTTATAAGTGGGAAAAATCCAGTATTGTCAAATAACGACTAACGTCTTGCAGGGCCCACGACTGACAACTACCTTAATACCTACTTATTAAGTAGATGGTCAAAAGTCCAGAATAATCAATAATCAATCTTGAATAGAAAGATCCCTTGAATCAGATATGAGTCTGCGAGTCTGCCATTGAACTAGAACAAAATAAAAGTGAATCACCAGTGAATATTATAGGTACACATGAACATTTAAAATCTTTCTTTAGCAACTGTGGCACGCAACGCCAAATTCAGCTCATTTCTCTAATCTGATGTAACATGGACAAATGTAGCAAGCATAGAGATAGACCGCCAGTACTTCGGAAACAGAAAGAATAAACAATTTGATTGGTTAATGCAGTCGCCATTTATTAATTCTAATTGGCTAAGTGAGGAGAGGGGTGTGTGTGTTGTATAGGCTAAACAATGCGTGCTAAAATACTAGCAGCAGAGGAAGGTACTTTTTTGCGTTTCCCTTACTTTTGCTAATTTGCAAATGAGTTGCAGCAGTTAGATTGTCATAGATTGATTCTAGCAATAATAATCATATGAAGAAAAGGCGAGGTGACGTTATTCAGAAAAATGGTCTGGATTGATTACGTACTTGGGAGAAAAGTACAAAAAGGCAGAAAGGGATTTGCACCGCGTCCTTCAGTGACTGGGCAATAAACAGTCTTAGAAACAAACAAACAGGGAACTATATGAATTAATTCCTTCTTCCAAGCAATCGCCGTGGCAGGCCTGTTTGCAAGGAGCGTCGCTTGTTTTCCTTCGCAATATTTCTTCGGAGGCGAAGATGCATTTGTCACTGCTGCCTGGGGAAGTCTATAAGCTGTGACAGTAGAAAGGCGCCGTCGGATTTTGACTGGTGATAAGTGTACGATGTGACTGGGAGCTACTTGTTATCTCTGTCTCCTCTTAGACATCCAGACAGCCCGAGACTCATTCTGGGTGGCGGATAAGCGTGTAGAAAAAATGGTTGCATGCTACTGATATTATTATTATTATTATTATTATTATTATTATTATTATTATTATTATTATTATTATTATTATTATTATTATTATTATATGTTTCTGTTACCAGAAGCACATAGAAGAGGGTAAAAAACTTTCTGTTAATTGCGGTCCTCTTAGAATTCACCTTTACCAGACCTTATAACAGCAACAACAACAATATTTGACTGTGCTTAATCTTCAGTGCTGGCGGCTGTTTCCACTCTTTTATTCTGTCGTAATGGTTCTTATCGAATGAAAATCAAATCACTGAACCTGTAGGCCTCCAGTTCGCATGCAGGATCTCATCAATGGAATGTGTTACTTTGTAGACGCGAGAAGCAGATATTGGAATTGTCACGGAAAATAAATATTTAAATGTTTCCTAATAAACGTTCCCATTTACCTGTTGGTTGTGCTACTTATTCATCACCCTGAAAGGTGAACGTAACTTTGTTACAGTGTAACATATTAGGAAATTAATTATTGAAGTTTTTTAAAGTTGTAAATGAAACTGGTTATGACTGTAAGATTAAGGTTCCCGATTAAGATCGTTATTCTCCCTAGTCTAATTGTATCGTGTGTCGTTTGCATGGCATCTGATTATTATTATTTATTTATTTTTGGTACTGACACCAAATCATACATTGAAGTAACCTCTTCCAAGCAGCAAACCTTGAAAATATAAATACGCATGCAAGCACATCAGATAGTATTTAGTTTTTTTTTTCTTTTCGCGCTTGCTAAAACATTACACGTGTCGTGTTTTTCCCAGATACCTTTAATGATGGTTTGTTTGTTGTTGCATTTTACGTTTTAACGGGCGGCCGGACCGTTTCATGAAGGAGTCGCCTAATATACTGTTACGTACTTTGCAGGTGGAATGAAGGGCGTCTCATATCCGACGTCACGCTCGCTGTGCACTGAGCACCAAACATTTATTTTAATGGCAAGATATCTGACCTCCTAATCCCGTCAATTTATCAGCAGTGTATATCTCACCGTGATGAGAAGCCCTTTTTTAATCATTCGTCAGCAGTTCTCAGATTTCACTCAGAAATACTGAGAGACCTGGTTCAGCTTTCACGCAAAGATCAGTCCTTGTTTTACACTCCCCCCAATGCCAGCGTCCACCTCCATTACTTAGTAATTGATGTATGACTCTGTGCGACTCATACAAGTCATCTGTCAAGATAAAGGGAGCTGAACTAAAGCACACATTCTGTCATACCCTTATATTACGATAATAGTGCGTAATCTGGGTCTCCCGACTTCTTCTGTTAGATCGGATTCTTGAACATACAGATTTCATCTTGCCATCACCCATCCTCTTGTCTGCATTTAATACATTAAACTGATACACCTAGATTGTATGGGTGAAGTCTTTGCGTTTTCCTTTCACACTATATTAACTGTTAATTGAAAGACCGAATTAAACTGCATATAGCTTGGAGACCCTGGGATCCTCATCTGAAAACGCTGTTTTGAAAACGTATTCACATATGTACACAAAAATAACAAAACGTTTCTGTTTTTCTCTTTTGCAAATTTAGCGTGTGAGAATGTAATTTTGCCGTTGACTGGGACTGTTGTGCTAGGCATCAATATCAATAACCTGGGAAGATTTCAAATTTACCAGCTGATAAACTGTACTTAGTCAATGCATACAACGGACACGTCTTTATGATATTTGCCTGGGTTGTGTAGAAATATTTTAGCCTTATTCCATCTAAAAGAAGGTTAAGGACAATAGTAGTGCCCAGTAAATAAATGTAATATTATTAAGCAGTGAAATCAGTCATTTTAGTGCAATGTATATTTTTTAAAATCCTCTTTCAAAGATGAAGCAGCAGAAACAGCCATACTGATAATCTCATTTTAGCTCCATCTGTTGGAAAACACACGAGCCAACATAATATTTAAAAGATGAATATGTAAACAAATTCCAGTAACTCACGAGGATGATTCGACCTAAATCCTTCATGGTGAAGCATGCGAGGACGAAATCCTGGTTTGCGATGTCCTGCGAAGAGCAAAGTCTGAATCACGTTATAATCCTGATCTTTAAAAATGATTAAGCATATATGGGTCAAATGTAATATATAACCTGCACTGACCTCAAATATTCATCAATAACATTTTTACAGGTCCCATCAGTGGATCTTATTCAAGTAAATCAGTAGATTTAAGGTCAAATTCAAAAGCAAAATCAATGCCAATAACCTTTTTGAACATTTTTATTGTTTATACATTTTTGAGGAAATTCATTTTTTAAAAAAAGAAGTCTTGGATGATTTCTACAGTATATGTGAAAAGCTAAGTGAATATAGACTGTAATTCTACCAGTTCTACCTATAATGTAATGCGCTCAACTTACAATAAAATCCTTCCAGTGGAACATTTGTTGAGATGTTATCAGCTCTCTAGGATAATAACATCCATCTTCTGCAGCACCAGGCAGTGTAAGGAAAATGAAAACATGGTTGGTTTAATTTGAAGAGGCAGGGCAGCGAAATCATCCAGTGACCGTGTGATTCAAGCTCATTTTCCGCACTGTAACTCCAGTGTGGTTTGAATGTAACTTCCTTCCTTCTGCTCTCATTCAGTAACTCAGCTACAGTGTCCCTTGCAGTGCTGGTTTTGCACTCTGGTGCATCACTGAAATCACCAACATGGAGGCACTAATTCACTGGTAAATACTGCAAAGATTATTCACTGTGCATTTCAGAGCATGTGAAACTGATTTAAAAGGAGTACAAAGATTACACTAATAATAGGTAATAGAAGGATTATTTATTAAAAGTGATTCAGTAGTAAATTTGAATTGACCAACTTTGACAAAGCTAATTGTATTGTGGAGTTCAGTCTTGCCCACTGTTGCAACAATTTTATCTAGCTATTCTATTACAAAAAAAGAAAAACATTCAAAATAAACAGAAGGGTAATTAAAAGGCAGGCATGCTGAGGAAGGAGTATGCTGAGGTCACCTTCTAATCCCAGCTATAGCAGTAGATTGTTGCTTAATATATTGATTTAAAAGAATCTATAAATGCACTTCAGCCACTGAACATCTCTTTGGGGAAGTTCAAGTTCTGGTTCTACCAAAAGTAGAACTGTTTGTAATAGTAACATTGCAACAGAAGTTGACTGTAACGCTGTATCACTCCTTTGTGTTTCAGCACAATACTTTGTCAAAGCATCTGCAAGAACTCTAGCTGGGTAGTATTCTGAGAAGGTTCAGTCAGAAGGTGCTCATCTTTGACAAGACAATTTACACCTTTGCGCGCATTTGTTGCCCTCGAGGCAGCGACCACGAACTGCAAGTGTTGCCAGCATCTCAACTATTTTCTGCCTGTGAGCGTTTCCTGTGTATCGCGGGTACAAGGACTTCAGCTTTATGATTGGCGATAAACAGAAATGGAGTATTTGAAGACCCCTGCAATGATAATCATTCATGAATCCCTTTTAAGATCTGTATGAGGAGCTAATGATGAATAATGAACCAAAATCAAGAACGAGTGAAAGTGTTTGAAAACTGTGTTTAAAAACAAATCTCATATAGCACTACCAAAATGCTAAGTATTGGGTCCATCATCGGGACCATAAAAGAACCAAGAACTTCATGAATTCGGTCAGTGTGAAAAACTGCAAATAGCTAACATTTGTACTATGATAAATTATGATAAAAACTAACGCTGTCTCAATAACAAAAAAATAAAAAAATATAAAAGGATTTTAAAAATTGTTTACCGCACGAGTACTGTTTAGAAGAAATAATAAATAATAAATAAAACAAAATATTACTAAATCTAAATCTGACATTAAGCTAACTCCTGCACTGTTTTGCTTGGATAGGAATTTAGCTATCATAAAAAAGAGATCACAAATTGAGCTTTCATAAAAAGATAACCAGTACATACAATTTCATTGTATGCTAACTTGTTCAAATCAAGATAATCTGCCTGTAAGTGACAATAAGGTTCATATAATATTAATTAGTTTGCGTAATTCAGTAACTTTTCCTGAAAATAAAAAAGACAATCTAGGAAGATTTTAATGTTATGATTTGAATTCCCAGAGTGTGTTGAGTTTGTACAGTAAATGGCTGAGAATGTAAGTATAATACAAGCACACCTTAAAGTAAACAATAAGAAAATCATTTCAAGGCAAGAATGGGCTGATTAAACTTGTTTAAAACTCCATCGGGTAAACACAAATGATAAACATCACATAAAGGTGAAACACTACTGGTTTATGCACGTTTACTGCAGATTAGCCCAAGCAGTACGGTAGTTAAACTCCCACATGACCACATACCTATGCAGAACTTACATAAAGCAGAGCAACAGTTAATAAATAAACAAATAAAAACTGGCATTGGCAGCTAATTAGTACGTGGTATTTTTTCCAGGATAGAAAATAAATTAAATAAATAGATAATAACACATTATTTTTAGGATCATTTAATGTTGTTCTCTTATCAGCCCACAGTCATTAGATGCTAGACATTTTTTCTTAGATCGCAATAAATACTTAATGAGTACGTCTGATTTTGCTCTCGAATAAATAAATTTGGTAAATAATATGTACTTTGACTTGGAATTGCTCATTAATTATTATTAGATCTAACGATATACTTACACCGCACTTCTTTCTTACGAATATTACGATAACAACCAGACGTCAACTACAACAACAACAACAACAACAAAACGTTATGAATATTAAATCACGACAACCCGCCTGTGCGTTAGAAATATCCATTCACGTATCATTGAATCAGGGCCAGCCCACCCTATGGACTACATGGGCGATTATCAAGGGCGCAATTTGATTGGGGGCGCAAAAGAGCGAGTGAAAAAAATCATGAGAAATACCTCCGGTTGCATTCCGTGACATTACAGTTAGACTAACTTTAATATTTCACAACTTTTCCTATGAAACAGATGCGAGCTAGCTAGTTAGCCAAATACTCTGTGCTATTGAGATATTTCAAATGTAATGAGCTGACAAAATTTATTTTCTGCTACACTGGGGGGGGGACGCCCAGCAAAATCTTGCCTATGGCGAAAGAACACCCAGGACCAGTACTGCCCTGAGTATACGCAAGGTTTCAAACGAGAGACCCAGACGCCCACGTTCACGTTCGGCCAGTCAGACGCGCGGCGGTAGTGTTAGTAAATAAAGGTAACCTGTAATTAGAGCAAGCATCACGCCACATTCAGTCTCAAAACCCCACCCAAGGAAACACCTCAGAGCGGTGTGCCAGAAAGTGCGGCATTTTCAGCGGACACGCTAGCGAAGCCAAGGCAGACATGCACGATGTTCCTCATACAAGAAAGATTAACACTAGTCGTTGGTAGGGGTATATATAGGTTTATATGTAACCTGGTCACTGGTGTTGATTAGTTATTTACGGTCTTCTTATGGATTTCTGCTAAAATTCAATTTGATACTATTATTTGTTTTTTAGAAATACATTTTTAAGAAAAACATATTCGGTTATCCATATCTTATCTACAGGTAAGATAAAACAGTCTTTTTTGCCAAATCACCAATCGCACTTCCTGCTATTTAAGTGACAGATGAAGTTGAAAAATACGAAGTAGCACAATATTCAAGTGTCACTGCATCTGAATTTAGTTAAATCATATATACGGATGTCGAAAATAAATAATGTAAGTTGCACGTATAGAAAATGTAATTGGTTTTGTTTATATGACGTAATATCACAGACCATGGAGAAAGAACTTGTGCGTCCTTAATATGGATAGCTTTCATTCTGCCGTAAATCGGAACCCTCAGTCATATAAAGTAATAATTCTATATTAAGCAATAATCGTAATTTAAGTTTTGCTATTTATTTGCTATTAAAACTAGTCTAATTGTATTAATAGATGCAATCATTACAGATGTACATCCGTTTAAAAATAAGGTGTAATGAAACATCAGCAACATAAGAATGCAAAAAAGCTTCATCAGATGTTTTTTTTTTATATAAAAAAAAAAGATCTATCTTCTGTGAAATCAGAAATAGCACACCCATGAAAGTGGCATACATTCCAGAGCAAAACTGTCTAGTCAGACAACTGGAAATAAGGCGTGCAGAGTCATGTCAAGGACGTTACTTAAAAGCAAAAACATAAAGCTTCCTTGTCTGACCCTCTGATTAGATTCCAGCATGTATAGAGAACGAAAACAGTACATTAACGCCGACTGAACTGCGTCCATTTCTAGCTTTTATTTGCTTGTTTGTTTGCTTGCTTGTTTGTTTGTTTGTTTGTTTGCAGTGCTCCTTCTGCAAAAATGTAATTGAAAATTTGATGACCGAGTTAACGAATAAATACGTATATTATTCCTAAATACGTGGAAAAAATAGCATTATGTAATCACTTTTTCAAAGGCTCAGTAATTTTTAATCTTGGACAGATTGATTCTCCCGCCTCCAAGTTTTATATTATTTTGTCTGCCGCCTTTAATTACTATCTTGGGGCACAGACAAGTAATTGAAAGACTTACTCCCCTTGATGCCATAACCAATGACGTTACACCTTCCTAAATTCTTGAAATAGGACATGAAGCGTTACCCGCGTGAAGTGAGTCTTGAACTTGCAGTAGGCTACTTATTTATTTGAAAGACTTCGCAATGTCCGCGTTATTGGCATCCCTCTAGTGTGGCGCCTCTAGTGCTCGGTCTTCTTTCGTTTCACTCCCTAATTCCACCAGACACTAGTCCGTTATTTATGCCGTTTTGAGGACATAATAATTCATGTTTTTATATTGCATTATTTACTCAGAATTTTACGCAGCATACTTCTCGGGCGAAACGCAAAGACGACAAAGAAAAATCTGCGATTATATAAAAGTTCCTTATATGCATAGTATCAAAGACGATCAATTATTGGCTTACAGCCACGATTTAGAACATATAAGGAAAAAAATAAACAACATAACACGAATGATTAATTTATTTATTATTTCGTTGGACCGTTATTCATTCGATACGATATTCTAAATACCACTGTCCTCATCAATTCAGATACGGTATTCATCAAAAATAAACACAAAATACATTTAAAGAACGCAGTACAGGATTGATCAATGCAACAATATATCGATTATTTCCTGAAGTATCTGAAGGATATTAAAGGAATGATATTTTATACAAAATATTTTTGCAAAACTTATGCAAGATAAATTTTGAAATTTGGGTTTAAATATTTTTGTGGTTTTATTGGTATGTCGGACCTTATAAAGGTGACATAAAATTGCGCAAATTTTACAGTAGCCACGTTTACATTCATGGTAAACTGTAATTACGAATAATCGGAAAACTTTTGTTCTCTGAAAATCAGGCACCAGATCTGTAAGTAGAAATGATATTAGCTCCCAAAACAATATATAGTTCAGTCAAAATAAGGTTTATTTCTGAAATCTGATATATAGCTAAAAACGATTTATTACAATTTACCCCAAAGCATATACTCTGTCCTCTTTTTAACAATTTCATTTACAATCGTTAGAAATATCAGATCTAAAAGCATGCTTGTACGTAATACGTACAATACATAACAAAGCAGTGGAGCACCCGCAGACCAAACGAAACAAAGAATAAGCGTAATAAAAATAAAAATCAATTCCGGCGTCGCCCAACCCCGATTAGCTGTTTATTCGCGAAAGCACCAACATACAGCCGTATACAGTAGGCCTATCGACCAGTGTGCACACAAAGAGCAGAACAAACGAAAAATCAAGGACAAGAACAGCAGGAGATTTTATAGGAGATGAAATATCTTACTGGTGATGTAAGGTGGCCCTTTGCACTTGAATTATGGCACAGAAGATTTAGCTGAGCTGATGGGGACGCTGCCTTCTCTCTCTCCCTGTCAGAAGTATTAGCAGTCTTGATATATTGTCTGGCTCTACATTACCTTTATAAAACATAAGCGCATATCACCCAAGCCAGGAGCACAGTGGTCTATCGAAGAAAACGGTCCAAAATAAGATAGACGGACTACACAGTCTAAAAAGCTATCTCTACATCTCGACCTTTCCTAACATTATTTCGTTACTAGGCGCCTTTTAAAACCATGCTTTAAAATCCAAAAGAGAGGAAACCTCCTGTGCTTTTTCTTTCGTCATACCGATGCGCATGCATCACCTGCCGACGGATCCGGCCGAATCGCTTAAACGGTCCGAAAATGCTCGTATTTTAAATGTTTTTGGAGACCTCGTTAGTTTGTTCTTGTTCGTGTTTAGATCTAGTAGTATATGGCCAAACGACCAATTTAGAAAAAAAAAATGACAAGAGCATAACGCGTTATAATTCAGCTGGACTCCTCCTCCTGGCCATGCCTTCTAATTAATGGGGCTCCTTACTTGCAAAACCCTGCATTGGACTGCAACATTGTCAAAGAGTGAAAGAGAGAGGGTGAAAGTGCCACTGGAGATAATTGATTACCTCCCAATCAACAATAACTTGTTAGTGATAGTCAATTCTGGCGACTCTTCGAGCCTCGCCATTTCAGGGAAGTGCCATTTTCCTACGGACTGCCACACGTCGTGGGGGAAGCATTACTGCCAAAGAAAGCTTGGATCGAAAACGAGGAAATACGGAATTTAAAACACAGAAAATAAAATAATTCACCCTGATGACAAACCACACAGCATGCTATTTGATTCGGCGACTCTAATCTGAGGTTTTTTTCCGTTCCTGTTGTTTCCCAGAGTTTATGTTTGTTTGATTAGTAGGATTTGTAATTTTTCAACTAAGTCTGCATAGCTGTAGCGGAAGAATGACATCCAAAGAAGAGGCAAAAGCTTCTGCGGTTGAAGAAAGACGACGAAGTCCGTTGGACCATCTTCCGCCGCCTGCCAACTCCAACAAACCCCTAACCCCATTCAGTATTGAGGACATTCTTAGCAAACCCTCGGTTAAGCGAAGTTACACACTCTGCGGAACAGCACACCTGATTTCTTCTGCAGAAAAACACCCTCAGTCGGGTCTTCCCTTATCCAATCGGGCACTGCTCACCCAGACGTCTCCTCTTTGCGCCCTCGAGGAACTAGCCAGCAAAACCTTCAAAGGACTTGAAGTAAGCGTTCTTCAGGCGGCAGAAGGTATGTTTCGATTATCTTCGAAATTATTGCAATCGGTGAATAATTCAGAGACATGTTTGGTGTTGAAATAGCAACGCTAAACTAAAATAGTGAACCGAAACCCTTAGAAAATACGAAAAAAAATGTTCAAATCTTACTACTGTAAGTTGATTTATTTATATATAAGTTAATTTATTTTGATCAGCAAACCGCTTAACAGTTAATAGACCCATGTAAAAAAAAATTAACGCAAAGAAAGTCAATTAATTATTTATGGCCTCCCAAGTTATCATAATGTAATACTCTGCTCTTTGTGTTTTTAGAGCATACACTTGCACACTAAAAAAACTCCGTTGGCACAGAATAATTGTTTACCATTGATGATTTTTATAATTGCATTGCAGTTGACTAAGGCTGTGTAAATTGATAGTTGAATCGGATTCAGAATCATAACTGTTATAGGTAGCATATATTATGAAGGGAGAAATTTGAAAAAATAGTATACTACACGCAGAACACAGAAAAGCTTTTTAAATTTAACCATCAGGAATTACAAATGACACTACTTACACACGACTTATTTATGTTTTCGCTACGTGATTATTTTAGTTATAAAGTATTTGGAAAACTTTGCGTGCTACTGACTTTTAATTCGGCCTGCATTATTTTTAATGAATAATATTCTCGTGGGATGTACATATATGCAATATCAAACAGGTAATGTCAGTTTAATTTGTCTTCACAGGTCGCGACGGAATGACCCTATTTGGGCAAAGGAACACGCCCAAAAAGCGAAGAAAGTCCAGAACAGCCTTCACGAATCATCAGATATATGAACTGGAGAAAAGATTCTTATATCAGAAATACTTGTCCCCAGCTGACCGAGACCAAATCGCTCAGCAGCTCGGGCTAACAAACGCCCAAGTCATAACCTGGTTTCAGAACCGCAGAGCGAAGCTGAAGAGGGATTTGGAAGAAATGAAAGCGGACGTAGAATCGGCCAAAGCTATTGGTTCGGTACCTTTGGAAAAAATCGCCAAACTCGCAGACCTCGAGAAATGTGCCAACGGAACACTGGGACACTCGCGGTCCGAGTCGCCAGCGCTGTCCGCACAGGAGCAGGAGATCTCAAACAAATTGCGCATGTCCCCGCTGTCCCCGTTCACAGACCACACAACAAGCAAAGAGTGTTCAGAAGACGAAGACGTGGAAATTGACGTGGACGACTGATAGATTATTTCCGAGCCACTGTAATGATAATAACAGCAACAACCATTATTCATAACCATTGTTGTTATTATTATCATTGTATCACAAGAACTATGAACTTGAACTGACGTTTTGTTGACGAAAATATTGAAAGCAAAGCATGAACGATTCGTAGCGCTATACACAGTGACAGAGATATTATTCTTATCCTTCCTCTGTATTTAATCAAGACGACAGTCTTCAGTAAAAGCAATAAGCAGTGTATTTAAAGAGACGTCTCAAACGAAGGACAAAGCGAGGACTTTGACTGAATTATGTGCGTTTTTGAACAGACACGCACACCGGTACATTCACTTGTTTGCTCATATGTTGGTAATCTCATAAAGTATTTTTATCGCTCCATTATCGAACCTTTTTCAGCTTTTGCATGATATATAAATGCATGTTTAGTTTTCATAAATGTATTCTCTTTTGTTTTAAACTTTACAGCTTGTTTGTTTTTTTTTTTTTCTTTTTAATTTATCCAAAATGCCATTTCCCCACGTGCGTATGCGGGCGTGTGTGTGTAAGTGTGTCTGTGCGTGTGTGTGCATTTAGGCTATTTGCATATTCAGCCACGCAGCATAACACTTATTTATACGGTATTGCATGAATCGAAAGGGTGATTGAAGAGAAGCGTTTGATCGACGAACGTACAATAAAGTTTCAGACAAGAACATGGGGTAAAATTATTCAGAAAAAAATCTATCGCGGTGATTTTAACAAGCTGTCGATTAATTTACTTTTCAGTAGTTCTAAATTCCTTTGTTTGAATACAATAAAGTAATTTACATTTTAATAGATTTACTATGTTTTGTATGCCTGTAAGTGCCTTTTTAACCCAGGACACTATTTAAACCAATGTAAAATGCGTAATGTATATAAAATGAAAATAAAAAAATCCCTTTTCTCAGAATATTTCAGTTTGTTGTATTATAATAATTGACGTGTTGTTTAATTTAGGAGCAGCAGTAACATTTCTGGGCTTTGTGGAATAAGGCATTATTAAATAGTGTCGTTAAAGCAGTATTAGATCGAAATAAATAACTTTTGTTTATTTATATTGTAAATTTTTATTTTATAAATATATAAACTTACACTTGCCTTTTCGTAATTTCGTTGATTTTTTTCAATAGCAACAAATTCATTGTAGTTTATCAATAAGCATACACCATAACGTCAAAACCGAAAAGTGCTTAGGTAATTTATTTAATATATATTAGCAAACGGAGTAAAAGTGCTTATTTTAAGTATAAATGTTTTCAATAATATTTAAATGCAGAAAGTTCATTCTAGTTTTAAGTTGTCGACATCTCGTCTTCCTAACTGTGTTTTTTTTGCTTCTGAAAATATCCGGAGCATTTCTCTAGCGCGGTACCCTTCCCTTTTCACATTCTAAAAGCGTAACCTGCCTTCTTGACCCGGCAACGTGTGTTTTCCTATTCTTAACGAAATTTATGTGAGAAACACAAATCTGGTCCTGGGAGAAAAAAAGAGTGGATGCCACAAAAAAACACAAAGTTTTGGGCCAGTTTCTCTAAGGCTATATAATTCCTCTTTGAAAAGGGGTGAGGCTGTAATTTTTAGCGTAAAGCATGAAAACTGAGGACAAATGAGCAGTCTTCCCCGATGTGACACGAGACAATGGGCCATGCACAGTTTCCCGCAGCTCTCAATACTGAGACAAGTGTGTCCCACTGCACAAAAAGGACACAAACGTTTGGAGGCCATATGGTTTTTGTATTTTCTTCACAAATTTTAGACAATTTGATGGATTGAGTTAACCCTCTTTTTAAACTGTTTAACTCCATTTTACAAAAGCTGTAATGCATACATAGGCCCTCTCTTCACGAGGGCATCTGTGTCCATTAATGCCGACTCCTTTCTTTGCCTGTTTAGCTTGGCATTTTAAACAAGTCTATGAATTACAATGAAACTCGCTCTTTTTTTTTATAAAGCACTTGTCTCTTTCCCCTTTTAGGGGCTTGAAATAATACGGCTGACTTTTATCCAGAGATTTTTTTAGGTCCCGCATCTTGTGGCGAAAGTGTTTTTCATGTTAAGTAGGGGAGTCATAAAATGTTTAAACAGTGACATTTATGCGAGTGTCTGGTAAATGGGAGTCTTTTGTTTGTTTTCTTTTCCGCTCTATTTCTTTTTTCTCTTTATGCCCTTTGTCTTTAGAGAGTTTAATGAAGCTGAAAACATGATGATGTGAGAAAGAGTATCCAAGAGAAGAAAAGGATTCTGTGATCAAGGAAGGGCCACATTCAACTTCAGATTTCTTAAAAAGAAACGAAGTGCCACGCGGGTGCATTCCTGCTAGTCCCGCACGTGATTAGGTATATGGGCTTGTTTAATTTTGTTAGGCGGCATCTAGTTTCTGCTTGTTAGAGATTAACGGTTATAGGAGCCAGGCTAAATGTTACTAAAAACCTGTCATATCTCCAGAAGTTCAAAATAAATTGCAACAACATAATTTTTGACCGTTAATAAAAAGCAAAATAGCTGCAATTATTATTATTATTATTATTATTATTATTAATAATAATAATAATAATAATAATAATAATGATGATGATGATGATGATAAAAATAATATTAATAATATGCAACTTCCAATCGTCTATCCTTGTTAAGATCACGGGATAATACCACCACCACCAACAACAATAACAACAACAACAACAATAATAATAATAATAATAATAATAATAATAATAATAATAATAATAAATTCAGTTGTTTCCCTTAATCGCACTGTAACGTTTAGGTAGGGTCCTCTTGACATGTACGGTGGGTTTGTTGACTTACCACGGTATGAAATGAAATATTGTACCTATTCGTTAAAGCAGATTTTCTTTTGCCCAAAAAGGGTCGTTTACATTGTTGAGTCAATATGAAACTAAAGTATACTACAATACCACCTGAGTTTATTGAACGTGACCACTTCCCCAAACACCGTTTCACCAGGTAACACATGTAAACAGGTTGTACACTGATAATTCCAAAAACAAGTCTAAAGTGGGTTAAATTAATTTGAACAATGCGCTATTAATATAGATACGTTATTCGTGTGGCCAGACCGTTTTAACATTCACTGTTGTAATTCAAATTAATAATATGCACGTGCCTAGATTATAGTAATGATAACTAATAATGCGAAAAATTGTCCTTCTTGTGTTTTCGCTGAGCGTCGGACTTCCTTGGTTGGTAGGTGCATGCGCACAAACACCCACATGAACCTAATTTTGGAGATCTCGCGTTGTATTATTAATCTAGTAGCAAAGTTGCTCAAGTTATGCACTTATATCACACTTGCCCCCGCAACTGTAATACAGAGATCCTCAGACAAACCATGTTTATTATATCAGCAAAGGTTGAAGCAGTCTGAGTTTGTGGATACCAGTTCCTTATTTTATGAGGTGTTGTCAAACGTGGCAACGATAAGTAATACTACAATCTGAGAGACCAGAACGTGGTAATTAATCCCAAAGCCTTAAGTGTATTTCAGTTCAAGAGAAAAAAAATCGCTAATTCAATCGTCCGGAAAATTGAAGTTTGATGCATGAGTCCCTGCTGAAACAATAGGTCGCCCCATGCTCTCTCTCTCTCTCTCTCTCTCTCTCTCTCTCTCTCTCTCTCTCTCTCCCTCTCTCTCTCTCTCTCTCTCTCTC
>JAODLC010000045.1:6034823-6054464 GCA_026781145.1 Hippopotamyrus pictus | reverse complement strand
TAGTGTAGCGCAAGCTAAAACCCTGGGTTCCTTTAAATCAGAGCTAGATAAGATTTTAACAACTCTGAGCTATTAGTAAGTTCTCCCCAAACGAGCTTGATGGGCCGAATGGCCTCCTCTCGTTTGTAAATTTCTGACGTTCTGATATTCAACATCTTTAAAAATATTTTGATTATAACCAAACCTCTGGTAAATTGTTATGGAGTTTATTGGCTTGAACTGGACCTTTGTTAAATTCATTTCTTATGTTAATTTCTGCGGTCACTTATATAGAAATTTTATTTTTAACGTGTAGGCAAGGTCACGTGGCGCAGTGCGCACTTACACTGCGTATTGGAAGAGGTAATAATTAGGTAGGGTGAAAATAAGGCCAATTAAGGCGCTAAAGTGCGTTTTCAAAACGTTTTTATTAACCATGCAGTACGTGTGCTCAAGTATACCTTGCCAGATATGGCTGAAAGCTGATGCACTGGCGAGTAGCTTATAACACTGAGACCATCTGATAAGCCCTGCTAGCGTTCTGCCTCGGAAGTCTTTATTGCTGGCCTGCTGATACTGCCGCCTCCGTTTGCGTCTGTATCCCAATCCAGCGGCGCTCTCACCCTCCACACGCCGTGCAGGTCACCCGTACCAGAACCGGAGCCCGTCGAAGAAGAAAAAACCTAGAACTTCCTTCACCAGACATCAGATATGTGAACTGGAGAAAAGGTTTCACCGGCAAAAGTACCTGGCGTCTGCAGAGAGAGCAGGTTTGGCAAAAACACTTAAAATGACTGATGGGCAAGTCAAAACATGGTTCCAAAACAGAAGGACTAAGTGGAGGTAAGACTGGACAATCAGTTCGGTTATTCATAAAATAACTGTTTTGTGCCTCATTAATCACAGTGACAGGGCTTACAGAATTCCGAAAACATTTCCAATAATAATGCTATAAATCTTATTCTGTTTATGGGAAATTCCTAAAGAGGTAAAGTTACCTTCAAATATACGGTGACTCATGAAAGAGAGTTTTTAAGCTGTTTCGCAATTTATCACCGATTGCAGTGATTTAAATCATAGAGTTTTCAAAGCTTAAACAGTGAAACCTGGCAAACGTATGTCGACAATTGAACGCAGGGCCGGGAACCCTGAAAGCGATATAGGCGGCCGCCTATGGCACCAACTTCTGAGGGGGCGCCAATTAACCAGTCAGTTTAACTTTGCCTCGGACAGGGGGCGTCACATTGGCTAGGACCGGTACTGGGTGAACATGCACATGCACTATACTTTATTAATGTAGTTCATTAATTATTGATAAGTCGTTGACTGTCAACCCGAAAATAAATACAACGATCATCCTATCATAAATATTTAAATATATTGCAGTTCCATGCAGGCAACGGCATAGAAAACACAATATTTTAATAATAACACTAATTCTGACATTAACAATACACACGCACATTTACACTGAAAATGAGTGGATGGATAATCGAATGACAAACGCATAACATTTTTCTTTTATTTTGAGTTAATCCATTGATTCTAAAAGGTGTGACAGAGTTCACCTTCTGGGATAAACAAGTCCAGCTTTTTTTCTTAATCCAAATGCCTCATAATAGTAACAGTCTCACTCAAAATGAGTGAGAATATCTGTTTTGGTTTTTAAAACCTCATTCACAGCAGAAACTTCTGAGTTTATTCCTTTTTTACCCCATAAATTAACTCAGTATTCAATGTAATATTCAAGGAACTAACTGCCCCTTTTATGCTTTGACAAAAACAAATTTAATGGGATATTTTCCAGAGCTTTTAGCTCTGCTACCAATCAAGAGTATTATTAGTCACATGTATACAAGGTATAGAGAGAAATGCAGATCCATACGTATATATCAGTAACAGAGGACTGCCTCTGGGATAAAATCACATTAAGGTCCAGTAATACTACAGCAGTTGGCCATTTTTAAAAATGGTTTTGTTTCATTAAGTTATATACAGCATATTCAGACATCGATAATTTTATAAATGCATATACATTTAGTACATAGCCTCTATTTTGTCTTTCTTGCTGCACACGTAAGATCCTGCATATTATCATTATATTGTGATGTGATTTTTTTTTTTTTTTTTTTAGAATAAAAATGTATATGGAATGGTGAACGAGATGCAGATTGGCCACAGGGGGGCGCAGTAGTGGTGGCCAGCGAAGATTACAGTGTGTGAAAGAAGTCGATTTAGTGACACATCAGACATTAGATAGCTTTGCTTTTTAGATTATCCTTCTCGCGGTGAAACCCAAAGACATATAATATATATAATATTTTCTGCAAAAACTGACAAAATACACATCATTATCCCAGGCTATAATAATTTTCTTTTACCAGCAAAAGAATAGGTTCTTTATCAGTTATTTCATATTGAATAATAATAATTTAGAAGTGACTGATGTATTTGTTTTATTGGTGGATAATTTTGTCTTTGAAATGGTACTGAAGTGTATTAACAATACAGTATAAAGTTTAAAGGTATCTATGCTGTCTGTAATTGATTGTAGAATGTGATTAAATGATATTCCTAAAGGCTCGCTTATTATTTACAGTTGGGGTGTATGCAATGAGAAGCTGCTGTCACCCTAATGGTATTTCCTTCAGTAGCAGTCACAACTTGCCGATGTGACATTCTCTGTGTTTGATGTCATTCGTTGTTAGACGGCAAACGGCAGAGGAGAGAGAAGCAGAGCGGCAGCAGGCCAACCGAATCCTCCTGCAACTCCAACAGGAAGCCTTCCAGAAATCACTGGAACAGCCAGAAGACCCCGACCCTATTTGCCTGCAGAACAGCTCCTTGTTTGCGCTTCAGAACCTTCAGCCGTGGACAGAGAGACCCGGCAAAATAAGCGGCATGTCCTCTTGTGATTAGAGGAGTCGACACGTGGAAATTGTCACCCTGAAAATAAATAGCTACACAACAGCTTTATTATGTTTACAAAAATTAATTTTAAAATGGCCTCGATCTAGCAATGGTGTATAATGGTGAAAGCAAGCCAATGGAAAATGAAAAAAACTGAAGAGAAAGTCACAGCTATAGGGAAAAAATGAACAACCATTCTCAGCACATTCTGTATGTAATTCATCAAGAAGATAAAGTGATCGATTTGTTTAAAAAGAAATTAGTGATATTGAGAATGAGACATTTGAAGACCCTATTTTTCTGAATTAATTTTAGATTTTATTTCTATATAAAGTTTCCACATTATTAACTCAACACACTGTGCTTTCACAAAAGGAAAAAAAAATGTGATACCGGCTCATTGTGAGAACATGTTTCAAGGAATTCTCCAGAATTTGAGATATAATTGATTCATTAATATTTTGTTTTACAATGTAAGATGCATCTGTTTATATCTGTTTTTTGTTAAAATACATAAAATGTTGTACTTATCATATAAGTGCATATAAGTATACAATGAAAATCAATCTGGGAATCATTGCACAGCACTTATAAACATTAAAACTTTATAATTACAAATGCATTGCCTTGACAAATGTCTTTAGGCTACTGTATGGAATGAGTGTGGTTCATAGCATATCTTTCAGAGACTGTGAGTGTGTCCCTTTCAGAAGGTGGCCTGTGCTTTTCTTCCTTCCATTTTGGGCCTTGTGGGAATGGCAGTGCTTTCCAAACACTGAGCAGATGCAGACGTGCAGCAGTGTGCGTGAGACAGCCCAGGGTCTCCATCTCCATTAGTGCAGGAATGCAAGGTTTCATATCATCATCCATTTGTAAAGGTTTCTGGTGCATCAACCAGGGACTTCTCAAACCCCGTCCACTCCTAAAACAAAAACAAATGGGGACCAGACATTTGCCATTCAAAAAAAAAAAAAACCAAAGCAGAGGGTATAGATACATTCTCAACATCGACTACTTAGTTCTCACTTTTCTTAAAATGCAGGAAGGAAATGAAGGCCCTCAATCAAATGGGCAACCATTTTGCCATTATTTTGTTTCTTAAAGTACTTAAAATGATTATTCTCTAGTGTAGCCGTTTATCCTGAGTAGAAGCAATATATTTTAACATATTAAACAAATCTAATGTTTCAAATTGTTCATGCTAAGAAATCATTTTATTAGAAAGAATTGTTTTTTGTTTCCATTGCTTTAGTATTTTGGTGCCATCTCAATATATTCCATGATACATAGTGTGCATTTAGTTATATATGTGAAACGGTGTTATTATATAGAAATTTTCTAGCTATTTACAATTTCACATGTAATTGAGCTTGCTGTGGTTTACATATTAAACGTTTCTGAAACCACAAAATGGAGAAACCATTCTCACCACACATTCCTTCATTCCACAAGTGCGCCAGAAAAATATCTACACCATTTTATATAGGTACGTGGAATTTTCCAATGTCAGGATTCCGTAGGCACATATATATACAGTTATTTAGGAATTCACAGCAATGTGTACACGGCGATATTAATAAACTAGATTACGTTTTGTTTTGCTTGCATCCCACATTTTCATCTGTGCTTCGGTATTTTACAAGTCCCCGAAAAACTACATAATTCTTGAAAATAATAAATGCACGATTAGTTTCATATGATTCAAAATTCATTTTTATCCTCACCAATGCATTATTATGCTCAGTAAAACATGGGATGATATAACTGGATCATAAAATAAAAATAAAAATGGTGAATTGTGCCAAGCAGAGGTTCATTCTGAGGTGGACATTGCGCTACTTGATACATCATACGATACTGGCGGCTTTAAAACGACTGTTACTCTAGTATTAATAACACTGAGGAAAAAGTACTGCAAGGAATACAGAACAAGTCCACTAAATGACGGCATCGCCCATCTGCATTTAATTCATATTGTAATTCATGAATTGTAATTCATTCGTCTCGGACTTATTAAATAATCTAAGGACATTGGAATACCAGCCGGCGTTGTTCACAGAGATCCTGAATGCTTCTACACTACGCGAATGAAAAGTGACACCCCTATCGGCGACACGCACTTCCGCTTCCGCTATGACGTCACGACCCGAAATATTGGCGGTTTTTTCGTATTTTGGATGTGTGCGGCTGCTCCGGCTAGCTAAAGTTTAGATTGTCGTCCTTTGAAACTGTTATCGACTAGATATATGGTGAGCGTTTGTTTTTTTTAATTGTTCCCAGTCGTTAATTATTTAACCTGGTTTTGATTTATCGGCAGAATTAGCTGTAATATCACTTTTAACGGAGGAACTGCAAAGCTAACTAGCTCGTTAGCATCATATTGTATTCGAGTCGCCACGTAACGATTATGTATTCCTCTTTTGCGCAGGATCCGGATGAATTGCTTAAAAATGTAAGTTTTCTGCCTTGGCTCACTCTTTCCATGATACCGTTACACCGGCACTATATACATTTTCTAACGGTCCTTCTGTCAGGCAAAGGCTCTTTCCAAGCAAATGTCAGAGTACCAGGGCATCCTGCCGCCAGACCCCTCGGTCAGCAAACAGTGCTCGGAGGCTGCGTGGGAAGAGCTGCTGGATGAATGTGACGCGCAGTTTAACTACATGCAGCAGGTGTTGATTTGCGTTTGTATTAATCTACATGCGACGTCATGTGTGTTAGGGTGGATGATATTGACACCTTTGTCCATCTTGTCATACGTCCCCCAGCTTCAGAATGACATCGCTGTGACAGATGCGGACTCTTCTGAGAACCAGTTAAATGAGGTATGTTGTATGCTACTGTTTTATGGCTTGCATGCTTTTAAAAAGTACCGTGGTATTGTACAAGAAAAACTTTCGCAGTGTGCAACCGGCAAATCCTAAATAACTACATTAAGATTCAGAACATAGTTGCATTTGTCTGACAACAATTCTTAATTCTGTGTTGCTTCTTAGACAGAGAACCGGATAAATACTTTGACAGCAGAGCTGAAGCAGTGGGAAGAGAGTGAACCAAGATGTACGTGACAATTAAACGCCAGAAACGCTGTTTGTGACTTTTATGTTGAGCAAATGATTTAAGTGGAAAAGTGTCTCTTAAACAGGTCTGTCATTTTCGGTCCTCAGTGCTGTCCGTAAATCCTGAAGTGCTACTCTCCGTGGGAAGAGAGGAGGTAAGTGTGTCAGATCAGTGACTCTTTTTTACATGTATGTCTTGCCTAATGTGAGGTTTTTAAGAATTGACATTTATATAGCAATCGTTTAAAGCTTTAGATTTCTGAAGATTTCTGGCCATTTCTGATGTCAGTTTCTCAGTTGCTACATTGGAAAAAAGAGAAATGATAAATCTCTCGATTAAGCTTGTTGGACAAATTTGTTAATATTCTCATGTTTATCATCCTAAATCTGTATAAATGTAAAGTAATTAAATTTACTTGCAAACAAATGTCAGTTTATTTGAATCTTAACATCAGTATATTAAGGGAAGACCTTGAACATAACATTATTAAATGCTGATGGCTGGCTTGGTGTTGGAAACTTTAAAAACTATTTCATTTAAAACATCGACACATATATTTTTTTCTCTCTGCTCACTTGTTTTATAGTTGTCTCGGCTGAATGCACAACTTGAGATGGTTCTGTCTTGTTGTCAAGCAAAGAGGGATAAACTCAGAGAGATTTTAAAAAGGTCTGGTCTCATCTTCACATTTTTATTGATGTATTTTCACATTTTAATGTGGCAGAGCTGGACAGTGAAATAAATATAACACTCTAGGCAGAAGTCCAGTGAGCGTGTTGTTTTACAGTGAGCAGAAATGGTTAGGAGAAAAGGAGGAGGTGTTGAGGGCAGCCACTGAACAAGTAAAGGCATTGCAAGAAGAAAATGAGAGACTATCAGAAACAAGGTATGTGTACATCGGATGGCTTTATGTAAACGCAAAACCACACATCTGGGGCTGGTAATACAAAGCAGGATTTGCTGGTTAACTAGATTTAAGGTTCCCCAATTTAAATGAACTTTTCTTTGTTCACTTACATTTAGCGCAGGCTATCTTAAATCCAACAGCTTATCTGGCTAACCCACAAATCTTGCATCGTATTTTGGGCCCCTGCAGTGGGTGCTAATTTTCTGTGTTTTTTTCCTTGCGTGAGTAGGGCGTCTGGCTAACTGCTAAGACGGCACATAGTATGTTTGTTTAGTATGTCATCTCTTGATTGACTGACACAGCAATACACTTCTAGTGTTTTACTGGACATGAAGAAAAAACTTAAGAAAATTAAAGATTTCCAGGATAACTTGCTGAGCACGCTTAGCGACATTCTGGAGGAACATTTCCCGCTTCCTCAGGAGGGCGAGAACGGCAGCAAAAGGAAGAAGGTGAGATCCTCATCTCGATGCCGCTTCTCCTATGTTTTCTTACCGTTCTGTCTGATGAAAAGGGACTGCAGTTAATGAAATAAATTTGATGCAGAAATTTCTTCCGGAGCCAAGAGCAGACCTTATTTCTCTCCACGATATCCTGGAGGTATGTCCACACTGGTGCACGTACCGTTCTGTATTATCCGGTTTGGAATTGTCTGTTTTGTCGTCACGGTCCGTGTGCTCACTGGGTATCTGCTTCCTGCGACCCTGACAGCTCCTCATGAACAAGACGGTGGAAACCCCTCATGAACCTTACGTGGTGATGAACGAAAGCTTCTGGCCACCGTACATTGAGATGCTGCTCCGATATGGAATCGCGTCCAGACATCCAGATGATTCCGTCAAAATTCGCTTGGAGGCTTTTTATTAGTGACAGTGACGCATTCATGATCTTCATATATTGTTGCTCATGTAAAATATAATATCACGACATGATGTGTACTCGGTGCTGTGCTTTATAATTGGGCTCAGGCTTTTACACACAATTATTGCACCTTGAAATCAATAGTCTGTTTTTTAAACTGTATATAAGCTTCCTGTATATGTACTGTGATAAACTTATTTATTTAGTTTTAACGTCACCCATTGTCAATGCTGATCTTTTCTTAGCTTAGAATAAATAAAAAGCGTCTAGAGGAAAACAGTGGAACAGTTCTTTAGGATTTTGCAGTGTAATTCCTTTAGCTGTACTGCAGAATGTAAGTGCTTTATAAGTAATACATTTCCTGTATGAGATGTACATAATGTCAGTGCTATGTTAATTTACTAAAGACAGTACTGATTTGAACACGCGCTTCATGTGCTTTAATAATTAAAACTAATGGGACATTCGGCTTGTCTTTGGGGGGGAAGTCTCAAGCTAAACATGCAGAATGACCCATTGGAACAGAAGGTCATCCACACTCCATGGCAGGGACAGCTTATGTAAGGCCGCAGAAAACTTTGGATCTCACCATGGTGACATCATTCACTTCAACAATCAAGAGCAAACCAAACTAAATGCCTGCGGTTTAAGTAAGATAGGTTCCAGCAAAATGTTCTGCAACATTGTTCTAACCATTTTCACCTGATATTGTGCACCTCAATCTAATTCTAGACATTTTAGATATGATTCTGAGGGTGTCCTAACTTGTTCCTCAGTGGAAATTGACATCTTGATTTTCTACAGATATAATTTGAAAGAAGATTTTATATTGATATTAATGAAGAAATAAATGGTGAGTCATTTTTTCACATGACTGTAAATGTAGATCATTTACATTATGTGGGCTAAAATCGTGTGCACTGGGAACAGGCGAAACAAACGTAAGCACATTTTCTTGATGGAGTCTATGCAGCTGCACTGGTCGAGTTGGTGAGAAGCGAAGTTAAACAAAATAATCAAGCTTGGGGAAGCAAGACATTCAACAGTTCAGTGAGTTACATATTTGTGAAATCTATAATATTGACTGCATAACATTGCATAAATAGCTTATCAGTTTTCATAATGGTCTTTTGCTTCTGGGGAGCGAATAATTTCCAAGATGTGGCAGCAGAATGTCAGGACGTCTGGCCTAAAACTCAGAAGAAGCTGGGGTACGGAGCATGACAGTGATCCAAAACAAGAGTAAAAGTCACACAGAGAGCAGAAAATTTTCAGTTTATTATGACCACATCCTGATCTTAGTCACATGGCAATGAAGGGTGTGAACCGAATCAGCCCAAAGATATACATGAACTGAAACAGTGCTCTATAGGGGAAAGTGCCAAATACCTCCTAACTACAGTACAGGCCTGATCAGCAGCTAGAGACCATCTGGGTGCGGTTGTTGCCAATGAAGGACGTCTTACTAGTCACCAAATACAAGCGTTCACATACTATCTATGAGTCTATAACCTTAATAATAAGGATTCTGCAATGTGTATGCCGTAACTGTTTGTTACCATGATTTAGATGTAGTTCATATTACACTTTAGGAGTCGTTCATTCATTAATTCGGTTAATTCCAATTTTTTTTAGCTATAGATGTGCTTGCACTCCAGATGCTTTTTACAAAGAGATTATATTTAATTATATATATTTTTATAAATCAAGAGTCAGTATTTAACTGGCATAGATTTAAAACATTTAGTAAATGAAGACAGGTCTTTATTCAGCTCAGTGATTTATGCGAATGTTTGCCATGCTCAGATATTAAATTATAACATTACAATTACTGGAATATGAGCTTCCCATTCAATGAATGTATGTTTAGATTAGACGTTTTGTTATTGTTGGTGACTCGTGAAATTTCAGCTTCTCTCACGTTTGCCAGGGTTGCCAACTTTGGTTAGTTGGCTGGAGAGAGATTTTCAATTTGAGACAAGTCTGCACACACATTTACGCGTACGTAACAGTTTTATTACCTTGTAAATAGTCTGTAGGGCGTTCAAATTGCCCAACGCTTTCGATGTAGATAATTTACTTCTTCAATGGAATAAAATACATTTGCCGTAAGATTTCATGCGTCAGTGTTACGCCAGATGCGCGAGAGTCGGTAACCCTGTATGTGCCGTTATATACCATGAGTGAGTGCGGATAGTTTTTAATCCCCCGGACTGGAAGCGTCAGTAGCCGGTACTGCAGACACGCCGCTTTTCCTCAGCCGTGCTGCCATTCAGCCGCAGTAAGCGGGCAGCCTGCCGGCCCCCGTCACACAGACGTCAGGCACGTAACTGAAACCGCACTGCTCCCATCGGCAAACACGGCGCCGGCTCCAGTCAGGTGTCATTATTATCACTGACTATCGCTGGATCAGCCGGCCATCTCTCCGGCACCAGCTGCGTAGCGGTTCCGGTTCCGGGTCCAGGTCCAGGTCCGGGCGCTTGCCAACCCCTTGCCATATTTGGCGCCGCCTTGCCCTCGGTGCCTGCGCTCCGGGGGATGGTCCTGCTCATCAGCCGGCCCGGTTTACTGACTGCTGCTTCAGGGAAGTAGGTGTCGGCGTTTCGTCGGAGAGAAGCGACGCAGGGGGGACGGAGGGATAGAGAGATGGCGACCCGATCGGAAAGGGAAAAGGCCCAGAAGCTGAATGAGCAGCACCAGGCGATCTTGTCCAAAATGCTGCGGGAGGAGGACAACAAGTACTGCGCTGACTGTGAAGCTAAAGGTAGTGGGAGGTGTTTTCAGACATCGGTACCGATACCGTGCTTTAGCCCCTTCTGCTAATTTTATGCGGGTTTGGATAGACTGAATGATTTCTGCATGCCTTCTTTAATATTTAACAGGTCATTCATTCATTCATTCATTCATTCATTCATTCATTCATCCATCCCTTCCTTCATCCACTAATCATTAATAATCCAGTCATAATTCTTTTCGTCGCATTGGAATATTTTATTACGAAATTATTATGGCATTGGTAATTATAGGGAAGGGGTGTGGGTAACGGATGCAGGATGGTGCTGGTCACTTAAAACCCGGTGCATTTCCACAAACATGCCCTAGTCCTGTCTCCGCAAGGACGCATTTCTGCAAAAACCTTTATTCCTCCAGTTATTCTATTCTTCTGTGCCATTATATATGTATTACAAATGCATATTTCAGTATCAGTTTCCCATAAAGCTATAGGGAATGGTATTCAGAATTTAACTTGAAGCTATTTCAAGGGTATGAGCTCTGGGAATAATATTTCTCCCTACTTCCAGAAATATGCGTTTTCTCATATACTGATACAAATCTGGATGTGTTTTGCCAGTCAAAGCCCCGTAAACCGGTCCTCAAGGTCCGACCGATGGCAGGTGCCCGTTCTTCTTCCATAATCCCCTCTAATCCTCTCCGTCACCTCAGTTTTGGTCTCCGGATTCAGCTGTAGCGTGGAGCTTCCGGGACGCCGGGCTGTCTGGGGGCTGCGTTTCGGGGTCCGTGTGCAGGAAGAGCGCTATGTTAACCCGGACGCTCATGAATAGTTAATACGGGCTACGTTTCGTGTACTGTGGCATTTGAGATTCAGGAATCCTAGTCTATGTAAATAGGACGGGCTCGCCACAGCGGATGTTCTTGTCTGCGTTCTCCCACAAGACATCATTATTATTCAAATACTGCAAGACTGTAATAATTCAGAGTTGTCGAATTAGAATTTGGTGAATAGTGGTCATTGTTGACATACCATAGCACACCGTGCACAACATCGAAATGTTTCCTCTGCATTTAACCCATATGCCACATCGGGAAATAGCAGGGGGCAGCTAATTCAGCACTCGGAGAGTAGTGCTTGGGGGGTACCTTGCTGGTCGGGGATTCAAACCTGCTATCTTTCAGTTGCGCGTTTCCCTAACCATTAAGCCACCACTGCCCACTGTCCTTGTACAGTAAGTTGTAGACCTATCAGGAAGGGCCTCACTACAACTTTCTAGCTGTACTGCTGAGTTGATTTTTTTACAATCATAGGGGTGGCTGTTGGTTTGTCTCCACACCACTGTAGGGACGTTTAGTCTCCCACTGTTTCTCGCAGAAGGTCTGTAATCTGCCGAAAAACAGGATTGCAATTTGACCCAGACGGCGGAGGCCTGGCTGTTACGAGTCTGCGCAGACGGCCCAGTTTCAGCGTCCTTGTGAGACCCACCTCGAACCCATACGGATTCCATACGCGCTCATCTCGCAAATTCTTGGGTAGCACTGTGAGTGGCTTGGCTCAACGGTGCCACACCTGCATGCCTGGTACTGAAGCCTGTCAGGGCTCTGGGTCTGTCGTCCCGGCCAGTCCTGGCATCGTCCCGAGGGGCAGTAAAAGCCGACGTGAAAAGCCTGAGAAAGCAGCTTACCTGACTGCATATCTAGACTTGAACCCCTTTCTTAGTGAACAATACAGCCTCGTGCACTACTTTCTCTGACCATAACCGGGCCTTTTCTGGCCACAGTTGCTTATCTCCTAGGATACCTGTCGCTTCTTGAGGATCGGGGGAAGGGTTTGTACTAGGGAACACTAAAGCTGACAGTAAGGACTGCCAGAGCCCGGAACTGGTAGCAGGATGGTGTGTGGGGTGATGGCAGGTGTTCTGAGTAGAACGGTCTGAGCTTTTGTGGTCTTAACTGGTGATGATGTGACACATCGCAGTGGGGCTAACCGTGTGGAGTCTGCCCATTTCCTGCCGTCCCACTTACTCGTCTGTCAGAGTCTCACCATCAGGCCAAATGCCTCAGCGCCCCCTATTGGAGCAGCTGGTGGTCTGTCCCGGCGAGTTCTCTCTCCGCCCTGCCGCTGTGAGGTCCATGTCCGCTCAAGGTCTTCTGGCTCGTGTCTGTGCCAAAACGGCGATCGGCGAGTCGGACGGGCCACTCCAGCAAAGAGAGGACAGCCGAATGTGGGAGCTTGCCAACGGGTGGTGCCAAGCGTCGTGAGCTGTGCGCCTCGCCAACAGGGCATTGGCTCTAGTTCCCCCTTCGGACCACTTTGGGCAGCAAAGGCTGTTACGGTATGGTAAATTTCAGATTTTTATTAATATTGATGGAGTATCTCTTATAGGTTGCTTGTCTATATAAGAAGGACCTCCTACATTATGATTATTAATAGATGCCATGATGGTTCCTGGAAGTTCCTTAGGAGGTTCCTGTCATCTCTGCAGGATAGCAGGGTTGGATTGAGCCCCAGCTCCATATCTTCTACCTGACTTTGTGTGGCTTTCTTCAGGGCTCTCCTCATTTCTCACCACGGGACAGAGACATCCTGTTTCCTTCAGGAGGTCACTTTAAATCACTTGCTGAGTTACCATATCAGTACCCCACTGTGGATGACCCAGTCGACATATTCGAAATGGACTGAAGATAGCGTTACACAGATCACCAAATACTGAATAGGTTTCCTCCCCGCCCCTGCTCACTGAATCCATCTGTCATCCATGTAGCCTGTCGGTGTGTCAGTCACCCTGACACCCATCCCATAATAGTGCCTGAAATCCCACCCTGGAAGGCACATTCGCATTTGCACCATCCAACTTACTCTACTTTACGCAGATGATGATGTACCTGTTTACAGTGGCGGAACAACTGTACACTAGGCCCTGGGGCAAAAATGGACCCCCTCCTTTCCAAATTTAAGTAGCATCCAAACATCGTACCCATCATGCACTACAATATTTAGCAAATTTCACATACAAGCTTTATTCATTAAATACACGCCTCATCAACAGAGTTTGACTACAAAACATCACAGTTCAAAATAGTTTTAAGTTTTGTACCAATTTTTTTGTGCTGCTGTATGACTCCAACCACAATGAGATTGTATAGATAAAAATGAGAGGTAAAAGTAGCATGTCACTAGTATATATAATGTGCATGACATCAGCACCTGAATCCTCACAAATGTTTCCTATATATATGTGATATTTGCAGTCGGGGGGGGGGCTCTGCGTGCCTGGCGCAGCCCTGGGTTAGCTGCCCCCCCTGTCCTGCCTACCAGTCCGCCCCTGCCTGATTATGTTCACCGTTAATGTTGGTACCCCTTCGTTCAACAATACTACCTCATTCAGTCAATACATTATTGCGGTCATGTTCATTAAATTTCTGCTCTAGAGAATACACTTTAACAGGATGCTGTTTTGGAATCACTAATGCATCAACATTGTGTTTTTTTTTCCTCTCCTTTTTCTTGGCCTGCAAGCTGATTCTCACTGAAGGTTCAGGGCAGCCATGATAATGCAGTACCACTATCTCCTCCCCCCTGTAATGGCCTCGCGCTCCTCTGCCGTCTTTCCCGCTGTCCCGTTTTTCTCGTGGTTATGAAGCGCTTGCGTCACGCGCTTTCTTATCAGGTACCCCCCCTCCCCCGTACGACGGCTTGTGTCTCGAGACGCGGCGCACTTTTTGAGGAACTGCGCTAGAGGGTGCACGCAAGGCGGCGTCGTTCTGTTTTTTTCCCCTCATCGTGTTTTTTTTTTTTTTTTTCTTTTTTCCTCCCCCTTTTTTCAATGTCAGGACCGGCAGAAGGGAGTTATTCATACGGGTGCATGAGCGTCGTGTGACTGCTCGCTGCTGCCATGATTGAAGCAGAGTGAAATTAAAGCGAAATGGCCACGGGAAACATTTGTTTATGTCAAGTAGACCGCTCTTAATACGATCAATATCCTGAAATGCGATTTACTTAGGCCGGTTACAATGTGCCCGCCAGACGGGCCAAATTACGCCCAATTACCTGTTAATCCTGTCAGAATAATCCTCCCCCTATGTCTCCGTGTCATTATAGTCCGGCTTCCATCCTTCTCCCCTGGCTTTTCCCGCAGCTCCCCATGGATAAATGTATCCGTGTTACGTAAATGTTGTTAATAATGTAGCAGTGTGTCTGCTGTGTTTCCGTTAGTTGAGGCTGACACGCGTTAATGTAACTAAGTAACGGTTTTTAGATACACCTGTAAAACAGAGTGATATATCTGATGTGAAATGTCCGAGTGCGGTTATACTCTGATGATAGCACTCATAGAACGCCTCTTGACCAATCAGATTTCTTGGTCGGAACTAACTTTTAAATAATGTGTATTATAACCAGGGATGGACATAACTGGTACGCAAGTACGCACCTTTATAAATGATATGTGTGATAATCGATTGTGGTAACAGTGTAAATGCGTACTTATGCGCATTTGCGCTGATATGAAAACAAAATATGCATTTTAATCTTTATAAGCTAGCTCTACTTTATTTGCGGTATACGGGTTAAAATGCATTATATTTTGTCTTCATATCAGCGCAAATGCACATAAAATAACTGCGCATTTTCGCTTTTACAAACAATCGATTGTCGCACGTATTGTTGCGTACTTGCGTACTAGTTATGTCCATCCCTGGTTATAACTGGATTGATGCAGATTGCTTGCTGATGACAAACCTAGTTGTGGCTGGAGGGCTGTATGAAGGGTTAGTTAGGGCCGGCACGTCTGTAGTGTATTTCTACGCTGTTTTAAATTGTGTGTAACAGTTCAGTATTTTTGGCATTATAGATTAGAGCACATACTAAGTGTCACATAAATAAGCGCGGGGTGCGATTGGTGGATAAAAACGCGCCCGGACAGGACTCCTGGTGGGATTTATATCTCTTTGGGGCGTTTCTGCCCTAGCAGGGCTGGCTGTCCTTGATAAGACGAGTGTGGAACGTAGAAATATGCAAGCTAGAATGCTTTGTCTGTTGACGGTCTAGCTCAGCAGGACAGGGTGGTATAATACCATCTCAAGTAACCGCCTCGGCTCCGCAGGTCAGCGCGGGAGTCAGCCTCTCTCCATCACGAGTAAATTACCTTAGGGGAGGGCTTAGCACTGAGGCGCTCGCGGTTTAATGCACCATCCTGCTTCTTGTTTCCCCTGTCTCAAGAGATGATCCTATTCCTGTAAGGCTATATTAGACGGCAAAGTGTGATTTACAGCGCCAGCTCTGCCCTAGGCCTTTGTAGCACGTGCCGCTGTGCGATAATCTCGTCTTCTAGATACCATTCTCTATGTATGACCACAAGGTGGAGCTAGAGTTCCACTAGGAAGATGGGCCCTTAAAGAGCAGTGTCGTGTTAGAATGTATCCATTGTTTGCTGCAAAATAGATGTAAAAATATGCAAGTTATTTTACATGCAGGTGTGTAATTTTATCAAGAGGGTTAATATCACTGTGCCCTCTTAATTGTGCCCTTTAAACTGAGGCATAGTGATTAAGTAAGCCTCCCTGCAGAACCATCCATTAATGCCTTTTAATTCCTGACAGTGTGAAAACAGAGGCAAAGATGTTCTGTTGTGTCAGTTATAATACTGAGCCTGCAGAGGGAGTAGCAGCTAAAGCTCCGATTGCCTTTGGTTTAGATCTTTGTGGGTGTGGCATATTTGCCTTTGATGCCTTTGATGTTTTGATGTGGTAACTAGGGCTGTCGCGATGTAATTGCTATTATATGGCGCATGCGCAATAATCACCAGGGCTTTAGATGACGGGTGAAATGTGTTCGTACGCCGGCTTTTTAGTAATATATGGACGTTTACTTAAGCCCACAATTTGGTCAGCAGCAGGTAACTAAAATAGTAATGAAATTTGTTCTGTGACGTCCAATAGTCAGTAGTCTGTATAAATTCGGCATAAATTCGGTATCCGTATGTTTATTAGATTCGGTTAGCGGAGCACGCCACATGCTACTGTTAGGGTAAATCATGGAAGCGATAAACACTGAAATGGCGGTGAAGAAAGGAACAGCTCAACAGCCACAACATCTTTTGAAAGAGGAGATATTGTGGATAAACAAGGAAAAAAAAGTTGGTGGTGTGGTGGTACTTTTTGCAGTTTAAAGTCCGACACGTTTATTAAACACAAGGATACGCCGAATTTATAGGTACAGATGACTAACTTTTGGGCTTGCAATACGCATCTCATTAATATTTTAGGCACATTACTAAACTGCTTACTAAACTATGGGTGTAAGTAAACGTCTGTATAGTACTGAAAAGCAGGTATTATGCCGAAAAACGCATCCTTGCCTAAGAATGCATGCCGGTGTTCTGACGAGTTGAGCTTTTAAGGGTTTTTGGGGGGTTAGGGGTTTTTTAGGAGTTAGGGTTTTAGTGGTGTTTTGGGGGGCTATTGATTAGCACTCGATTTAGTAGCTCAACTCGTTGCAGATCAGCGAATAATTTAATTTAGAGACAGGCATGCATTCTACGGCAGGGATGCCTTTTTCGGCATAACACCGGCATCCGACAAACGTTTGAGCCGTCATCTGAAGCCCTGGTGATTACGCATGCGCCGTATAGTCGCGATTACATCGTGACGTGACCGCAACAGCCCTAGCTGTGGAGGCAGCGTACGAAATACGTGGGGTCCGACACCCCCGATTAACCCATGAGACCCACTGAAAACCTCAAAAGCAAAATTTTAAGGGGTCTCAAGATCGGTATTTCGCAACAATAGGGAGATGGGGACCCCCCCGCCCCCGAATATTAACGGGTATTTCACACGCTGTGTGGAGGTATATGTAAGACCTGGTCATATTAGGGGAGGTTCTGTAAGCTGAATATGCTTAATTTACAGTCTGTTGGGTTGGGATCTGGGCTTTGATCACAAAGTTACCTAAGTGGACTAGCTCACAGAAGGGGACAGTACTGTCGAAGAACGGCTATATAAAATGGTATTACTGTAAATATTTAAGTTAGTTTAATGAAGCCATTATGTAATTGGCTAAATATAGTAATGATGAATAATGATGTTGGTCAGGGTTTGCCAGCCTCCGCTTGGCCAGGTCTGCTGTGGCGGCTGCCACGTGGCGCGCACACACACACCCTGCTTTGAGCCGCCTTTGGGAGATCGCTCCCTGTTCATGGCACTGAGCCGTGGACAGTTCTGGAAAATATCTGGCACTCGCTGTTGCCCGGTTGCTTTTGTGAGCTGGAAATGTCTCGCTGCCCTCGGGTGAATTTTGAGTGTTGAAGTTTGATTCGTCGGTGCATTTCTTTTTTTAAGACCAGACTCTGAGGGACCAGACTCTGCGTGAACAATACCTGGGGTGCGTGGGTGGGAGAGACAGACCACACCCACTAGAGCAGAATCATCCACTTGAGGGGGAAAATGCAGCCCCTGCTGTCAGCCTGATGGGATTCGCGCTCGAATCGGCGTTACAGTAATTGCAGACACAGTATCGCCTCGTTGTCTTTTGTACCCTCTGATGCATCCTGTCTCACTTTGAGCTCTTACTGAGCTTTATCTCGGCGGTTTGTCCATGTCTGTCTGTCAGAAAAACCCATCAGGAAACAGGAACTCAGCCACTTATCCAGAACTGAGAGATTTCCAAAGATTTCTCCTAAATAATTGATCCGATTGAGAAAAAGAAAACGTGGCTTCCACCTACCATCGTTACTCATAAGAGACTGAAGTATGTTCAGCACTCAGTGCTGTCTAATTGACACCTAATTGGACATGTTGTGGCGTGTTAAGCATTTTGGGGAGTGATATTGTACAAAATCAAATTAAATCTGCTCAAGCTGTCCAGGTGACAGCTTGTGTTGAAATCTGTTGTTTACCAGTCAGTTCCCCAGTTTGCAGTATGAAATGATGTAATGTTTGGTAACTTTGACAACTTTGGCTGAGCTGATGTGCTGTTCAAAATTGGCCAGTATGGCTCTAATTTGGACGTACTGTACTGTAACAGCGGCTCCAGGCTTGGTGCTTAATTTAAATGTTTTATACTAGTACTGCGTGTTGCTAATTTATACTATCAGACAGGACTGAGCTCAGGCCAGGGGTGGGCAGTCTTATCCGCAAAGGGCCGGTGTGTATGTGGGTTTTCGCTGCAACTCCCTAATTAGGTCACTAATTAGAGGACTGATTGGCTGAAGAGTCCTCACACCTGGGTTTGAACAGCTGACCTACAGGTTATCCCAAAAACCTGCATGCACACCGGCCCTTTGCGGATAAGATTGGCTACCCCTGGCTGACCGTGCTGATGCCGTGGGGGAGGGCTGCTCTCCCCCCCCCATCACCTCCTGGTATGGGGATTCTCAAATGGCCCGGACTACTTCACTTCCAGGCTTTGGAGCAGTGAGGAGTTTCCAAGAGTTTTACTTGTTTGACCCAAAATTTAATTTTTTTTTATTGCTTTTTCAAATGAATTTACTTGCATCAGTGTAGCGGCCTGGAAGGTTCCTTTGAATCTTAAGCTTGGATTGACGGACGTTCCCTGTGTATGACTCGCGGTTCTGTTGGGTGAATCTCCTCTGGATATGCAGGAGGTCAGCTGGTGATGGATCCCCTTGGGTAAGGGAGCTCCGCACCAGGGGTCGCTGTGTTTTGGGGGGGGAGGACCCTTTCCAGTGCCCCGTGGAGCTGTTACCTCATTTTTCAAAAGAGCCTGCAGTAAAGGGAAGGCTTACACAGTAAGTGTGTTCCCTGGGATGTGAACCCACAACCTTTGCGTTGTTAACACAGTGCTTAACTTGTCGAGCGACGGGAGCCGGTGAGGTGTGAGACCATCGCTACCCCCTCTCCCAGTCTGTGTATGTCTACAGCAGTGTTTCTGAAACTGGTCCACGGGGATCCCCAGATGGTCTATGTTCTTGCTCCCTCCCAGCTCCCAGGGAACTGGGAGAGAGCAAAAAACTTGTCCCATCTGGGGGTTCACGAGGACTAGTTTGAGAAACGCTGGGCACGAGAGACTCAGCGGTGGCACCTGTGGTGAGGAGGGGCGGAGCCATAGGGGGCGGAGCCATAGGAACGGCGTCTCTCCTCTGAAAGTTTTGCTCTGTACCACAGTGAGCACCGCGGGCACGTTGGCTGAGTCTTCTTAATTAAAAAAAAAAAGAAAAGAAATTACCTTTTAC
>JAODLC010000045.1:5995430-6006399 GCA_026781145.1 Hippopotamyrus pictus | reverse complement strand
TCCAGGCAGCGCCCCTCTGTAGCCTGCACCCCCGCCTCCCCCCTCCACCCGCTCCACTGGGGCAGCCCCCCCCCCACTCACTCACTCTCTCTCTCGCCTTGGCACACAAAGAGCTCTTTCCAAAGTGCTCTTCCATTCAGGCGTCAAACATCAATCAATCACAGACCCAAAGATGTCCTCCAGCTTGCTGTCACAATAAGGTGCAAAGACACTTCGGGCTGTTTTATTGCATTAGTTTATGGGGCATCGTGTACGGTCGGCCAGCCACTAAAATCTCTTAATATTTACGTAAAAAAATCTAAGCTGCATCTTTTAAACCCAGACAAAATTTCCTTTTAAAATGTAATTAGGCCTAATTTAATTAATGAGGTTAAACTCGCAGCTAGTGCCCTAATGTAACTTCAATTAAACACGGAAAATATTTTTTAACATCGGAGATAAATCATGTGTTGAACACAATTAGGAGATGTAAGGAACGATTTCATTAGGTTCCCAAAAATTGAAGAGCATGCAGTCCCATCGCAATTCATATCCAGTGCAAACCCTTTTAAGAGATATATGTCCATCATCATTTGCGCCCCGAAAATCGGACTCGGATGTGACCGCAGTCAAAATCCTCTATTGTCTTTTGTCTCAGAAATAGCGGGGGATCAACAAGAGGAAATTGTAAAAGGATTTAAAAATTAAACCCTAAGACACGCAACCGCAAAGAGGTGCTTTCAGGCGGACTTTTTAAATCCTCCTTCACTCTTAGCCAACTAGAATAAGCAAAAGTGTCCTTTCAGTATCCCGTAACACACTTTCCGTAACTGAACGAAGTGCGGAAACGACAGACACACTTGTACGAAAACAGACACTAAGACACCGTGTGCAATTCAATGGGCATTTTAAACGTGGCATACGGATATCTGCTAAATAAGATAATAATACAGTGAAGTTTTTCAAGCCTCGCAATTAAAAGTGTCAAATGCTCCATCTCAAAGTCAATATATATGTATTTCTACATGACAGACTGCAGATCTGCAGACGGTAACAACTCGCCTCCGGGTGATTTAAACGTCCAGGTTGCCCGTACTGTTTACCCACTTATCCCCTCGATGTCGCCCACGGAAAATCTCCAACAAGGCGGGTTTCGAAAGCAAAACTGAGAAATAAATATAATGATTATTATTTATAATTAATATGGTTATTATTATAATAATCATCATCCCTTCCCCCGCTAGCCCGCTCTGCTGCCCATCGATGCCCATAACCCCGACAAACGCTCCCCCGCTACCTGCGCCGCTCCGTGACGGACAGCAGGCGGTATCTGAGCGCTGCCCATCACTCCCAGTAACCAGATAACCGATTATCAGTCCTGAGACTCGGCCGGACTGTCACATCGCGGCGGTATGTTAACGAGCCACCTCTGCGTACTTCGTTGGGGGGGGGGGGGGTAGTATTTACCGCACCATTAACTATTAATCGCATTCATCCTCTTTTCTTTAATAGCGCAAGAAGAAGAGGGGGAAATAAAACTTGACAAGTCGGATATTTACAATGCGATCACTTCTTCCTACTTGCGGGGGCGAGCGTGGGACACTGCCTAAAATACGACACGCGCACAAATAAACCATAATCCCCAATACCCTGAATTATGTTGATTTATTTATCCATTTCATAAAATGTAAGCAAAGATGTCTCCGGAACAGCGCGTCCCTCGTCCTTTCTCCTTCCCTCCCCACCGAGGCGGACGCACATGGACAGTGGAATAAATCGCCCAGGCTGGCGGGGCGGACGGCGCGGCTTCGCGGCGATCGAGCGCCTCTTACCCCGATACTGCGCTCTTTTTATCGGCGACGGCTTCAGGCGCCCAGCAGCACCATCGTCCGCTTTCGGAGATCGATTCCTAGCAATCTTGTATTCGGGCGAGATACGTGATCCACCTTAAAAATGACAAAAAAAAACTTAATCCTCCAAGAGCTAAGTGTGTAACTAGGATGCAGGACGATTTCCTATGAGATATAAAATAAGCAGCAAGCGTGGCGGTTTGGGGCGCTGGGCTCCTTTCCCGACCGGTACCGCGTCTCCGAGCGCCGCCGCGCCGTTCACTCTGCTCGTTTCTAACGCTCTCCGATTCTCCGCTTATTGAAAGGTGGGTTATGTGTGTGTTTTCTCTTTTCTTTTTTTTTCTTTCTCTCGGTTTTTTTTAAATAAGGCGGGGTCTCGGGTCGCACAAACCAATGACACGGACCCACATGAGCCCGCCTCGCCCCCCTACACATATCCAGTCTTTTATAGAGAATGAGCTTTTCTCCTGGGATTAAGCGGCCGGGGACGAGCCGCAGTCCGTTGCACGCAGCACGCCGCCGTGGGGCCCGCAGCGCCGGGACCTCACTCCCCCCCCCCCAAAGAAGAGGAAAATTCACAGAGGGAGGGCGAGACATCCGAAATAACAGAAGGATAATAAAGTAATTATTTACCTTTATTGAGGTGCAGGTTGTCGTCTTTCTCTATCACCGTCGGCATGTGACATCAAGTTTATTTTATATGAAGGCTCAGTTTCAGGGGGGTGGATGGAACGTTTAAGATGCATTCATTGATGTTAATGTTTTTAAAACACATATTTTTAATGTACGTTTGTTTATATTTACGTTGAAGGTATCACACTAAGTATTGTGAGGGTGCAACGTTGTTGCGGGTTTGTATCAAATTGACTGCACTTGCCTTTGTCCCGCTGGGGGCGTCAGCCCGGCCTGCACGTCAGTTTCATGGGTCGTATGTGGAGAGCAGGTAGATGATCCGCACCGTTTCGGGTGTGAAAATACACGAGGGAGGACAGCCTCCGGCTGACAGGAGGCTGGTCGCTTCTGAACTTCGCTCGAACTTCCCGGTGCAAGGCGATAACCAGCGGGCCAATGCTGCGGGAATTGGAGTCCCCCCCCCACGCATATCCACGCTCTGGAGACACACCGTGAATTTGAAACAAGTCAGTCTCTCGCCGAAAGGGGCAAGCCGCCAAGTGGGAACTCCCTGCAGCACATGCCCGACTAAATATTTAAGCTCATCCGCACGTTTTATTGCGGACAGCAGAGCAGTTGCTGAGCGCAAGGCGCTAACGCAAACCTGGGGCGTTTCTCATAGAACAGGTACATGTAATGTCTCTGTTAATGTGCACTATACACTTACATATATTCGTGTTTGTGTTTCTGTAATTATTACATTGTGGGGAAGAGATTTCCCCACAATGTGATAAAAACCTGTAACTTTTTTACGATGTGTGAACATTTTTTTTCGGTCTCCACAAGGATAAACACAATTTTATAAAAATCTGTGAATGCAATCAAAACACTAAAAATGTCAAAAGTCTTGTATTTTGTTTGGTTAGGACTGGGTAGGGCTTAAGGTTGCAATTTTAGGATTAGGGTTTTGCCCACAGAAATGAATGTAGTAGTGTAGAGTCCCCACAAAGATATGAGTGTGTGTGTGTGCGCGTGTATGTTAGATATTATTATAAATCTAATAGCCGGCCCCTTCTACGAAACTGAGATTCGTCTGTTTGCGGTCTAACTTTGGGAATTGCAAACACAGACGGGTGTCGAGAGTGACATGGCCGTACCGTTGCATTAATTCGTCCCGTGTCGCGTGCAGCTAACTTGCAGGCGTGTGTCAGCCCCGCCTGAAAGGGGTCTTGTGCGCCACAAACCCCGCGTGTGTGGACATTACAACACCGTCCTGGCTACTTGAAGTGGGACTCCATTTAAAAACAGTTCTCTAAAGTGATCGCGCATTCTTTATTTTAGATGTGTTTTTTTGTCACACCCTCCACGTCCACCCATACATATTCTATAACCCTTTATCTAGTATAGCGTGACAGTGACTGGGCATGCCGCAGAGGATTGCTATGTACATTTTGTAACTGGACCTGGTGGAAAATAAGGGTTACCTACTGGAATTATGGCCATATTCCAATGAAAATATCAATTACATATTATTGAAAACCCACAGCGATGTGAAAATTACTGGTAATGGACACATTATATTGCAATATATATTATCATATGGAATAGGAATATGGAAAGAATGTCCTAAATACTTCTTAGAACTTTTGGCTGAGTTACTCAAGTATTGTAATTTTATAACTGATCTTAACAAAAGGTTTTTCTTTAGGCTTCAAACTATCATCGGGTTAATTTTTATGTCTTTGAAACGTAAGGCTGACTGGCAACCTGTAACAGAATCATCACGTTTTCTGACATTGTCTTCCTGGTAACAAAGCTTGTCTCCATGTCTTTGACCATTGATCAATTCCATTGTTCAACCCAGTGCAGCCACGCTGGAATGCTAGTGGTGTGTGTGTGTGTGTGTGTGTGTGTGGGGGGGGGGGGGGTTTCCCCAAGATCGATGCTGGTTTACTACGTGTCTGTGAACACACACAGGAAAAAGGCCTTTTTTTTCAAAATGCCCTTTTCATGTATTTGATCAGTTATCCAAAAATGTGATGGTATCATATAGGTCCGGAGGTAAGGACGTCTTGGGGGGGGGTAGCGAGGCTCTGATGTCCCTTTCCATTCTGACCACCGCTGCCAGTTCTTTGTTTTTATGGTATCTGTCAAGACATCAATGGCTGCATCACTATAAAGAACAATGTCTTTCTATTGTGCTTTGTATCTCTGCTTTTACCGGCAATTTCCGTGTCCATCCTTTCCAGATCACCACTCCTCTGGTGCATTACAGCCCAGGCAGGTTTCGAAAGAGCAGCCCTGCCACGAAGAGCTCTAGCTGAGGAACCTTCCGGGCTGAGGGGACGTGCCACGGACTCAGTCCCACCATCAGGAAATGCTCTTTTGTGGGAGGTGACTAAGGTGACTATGGTAATATTACATGTGAGATGGGCTGTCCTGTGACAGAATGGCTCCTCGGCTGTTCCCCGNNNNGCTGTTCCCCGAGGGGGTGGGTTATCTGGGGTTGGGGGGGGGGGGGGTCTTTTTTTTTCATCCCCGTTTTAAGTTTATCACCTTGGCCACTAGTGTGTTGTACACCAGGCCTCCCCACACTTTCGCACTGCTTATACCTGGGGGGGATTCTTGTTTTATATCTTGGCATTGTATTCACATTCTGAGCTCGATATTGTCTCTCCTGGACGTTAAGGAGAAAGACTGGGGGATTTTATTCCTGAAAGTGCACTGCCTTTTGCTGGATGGTGTACATTCCCAGTTACATCCAATACCCTTTCCCAGTTCCCTGTAAAAATCCAAGGGGCTCAGTACCCAAATCGCTTCCGCAAAAGCTTACCATTCTGACCTTTTCCCTTCCATGTTAAAAATGTTACAGGCAGATTTTAGTATCCCTGGGGAGGTGTGATGTTGTATGTTGGGGGGGGGGGGGTGAAATTTGATACACGACCTTGGATCCCCCAGGATGCAAATCATCCGATCGATCCCAAGATGGACTATCGAAGGGATCCCGTTCCTGGTTTTTTGGTCTCATTGCGTGATGTTTTCAAAATTTCAAAGATTAGAGTATGATTAGAAGATTTTACTAAATCTGAAATTGGTTTATTTATTTGTTTACTTCTTCCTGAGCTTGACACTGCATGTGTGTCACTCTGAAGCATCATCCCAGAGACCAGCTGGAGGAGTTACAGCCTCTGTATTACTCTACTTCATTTCCAGGCTCTCTTCCCCCCCCACCCCCCCAACTTCCTTTGTACACAAGCAGCTTCCTGCGACGTGATTGACTGTGGGCCCCCTGTCCCCCAAAACCCCGTTGACTGCAGATTCACGGCCTCCTTCGCTCGCTGGTGCCTTGACAGTAGACCCCATCCACACCATTGTTGCCAGGTCGTTGAAAGGGGCCATTGTGTGTTAGCTCCTCACCCCCCCCCCCTCCCCCCAGCCCACTGCAGCCCCTTCGGACTAAAGAGGCGGCATCAGAGTCACATTCAGGCAGGGTCCCACCGTGTCACCGGGCCGAACCGCCTCAGGAGACTAACTGAAATCGATTCCGGTAATGATGCTTGTAATTTAGGCGGATAATGACATACGCAACGTGCTGGAATATCACGTCCGGAAGATTCTGCTCAGGATCAAGTGGGAAAGGCGAACAGCTCTGGCACAGAGTCACAGTCCCGTCGGTAATGAACTGGAAAAGAAGTGAAGGAGTCAGGTTTTGATTCAGTACGGATCTGCTCCCATGCGGGACGAAAATAAAACCTGGTGATTATTTTGTTGTGTGAAAAGTTTTTTTTTTTTCCCTTGCTAATAATTGCATTTGTTGCTTAGTTACACTGACATTTGCCGGCAAGGATTAAAAGGAGGAAATAAAATCGTCTCGTAAGAAGTCTCGCTTAGACCAGATGCCACCTGTCCTGTGCGATTAGTCCCGGAGAACGTGGAGATGGTAATCAGGTGCCGAGCGTGGTTTAGCCCGCGCTGTCGCTGTTGCGGCTGCTGCACGTAAACGCTTTGCAGGAAGCACAGAAGGACCCAGAAACGGGCTGATGTTAGTGCCGCTCCCTCGGTCGTATGCCACAGCCGTGCGCGGACCGACTGCTGGTGGTGTCACTGGCGCCAAAGCATATAAACAAAGACTTGTGACCCTTAAACACCTTGCCTGCCCCACCCAACGGACACACCACCCGGCACATCAACAGGAAACTGTCATGTGATCGATGTCGCGCTTAACGCACGTGCTTGTAACATGTCCCCGCCACACCGCGGAGAGCATGCTCCGCCGTTGTTCTGCCAGCAAGCCAAAAATGTAAACATTCCTCCATTAGCATCTGCCAGGAGGCTTAAAGCCACGGTTTTTAACACATGACTAAGCCGCCAACAGACGGACAAAAATGTATTATCTCTTGTTCTTATCCGCTTTGTGCTGTGTGTGAATTCTCGGATGGGGGGCCGGGTCTTAATTACACCCTATCGCTCGTGGGGGATCGAAAGGTGCCTCCCCAGTTCCTCGTGCTGGAAGGAAAAATGCCGGCACATTCTTATTATGATCATGGAAATCTTTAATAGGCGCCACCGGTGTCCTTGAAATAGAAGCAGCTGTAGATATGATTGTAAGGGAACAACCATCACCGCTTTGAAATCAGAATATTAACAGGGGCACAAAAGGAGCATGGATGCCCTGGCAGATTCGGGGGGGGGGCAGCACTTTACTGGGACTTGTGAATAAGTGACACTTTGTCAGAGGGCCCAGAATTTCTGGCTACGCCCCTGATTGTTATGTACAGCGGAACCCTTGTTTCTGCTGATTCAGTAACCGCAGATTCAATTATCCACTATTTACCAAAGCCTGAAAATATTTAGTGGGAAATTCTGAAAATAAACGGTTCATCAGTTATAAATTCCACGCCTTTCTGCCCTGTCATGCTTAATACGCAACTCGTTACCCTACTTACACTGTCCCACTATCCTGCTAGCCAGTTAGCCTCCGGCCATCTTGGTGCACACATTAGTCGCCATAGTATCGTGATGCTCTTCGTTCAAAACACTCTAAACCTTCGCTAATAATGGCCCCAGAGTGCATCAAAGTGATGCTGGCAGTTCTTCAAAGCCAAAGAGAGATCACATTCACGTAACTTTTATTACAGTATATTATAATTGTTTTATTTTATTGTTAGTCATTGTTGTTGATGTCTTATTGTATAATTTAAAAATTAAATCGTATGTATGTACACAAAAAAAAAGTTATATATGATGTTTGCTACTATCCACAGTTTCAGCTACTGTATCTATGGACGTAGGGGCACCACTATCTAAATTATGTACTAGTTAAAGTAGACTACTTTCATCTAATCTAAATCCTAAAACTTTATGAACATAGTCATATATCAAATAATCGATAGGATTCTCATTATTGAGAATTCACTGTTTATCATTTATTGTTTGGGTGGTCACTGTACCGTATGTGCTTACCCAGCCTCCCCAAAACTCCCAGAGGGGGCTTGGGCGTGGAAATCCTGGGAAGGAGTGAGGTTTGACCACAAGCACATTTATTCACTCCTCTCATGAGTATTATTAGCAGTCATATGCAGCGGTAATGTTTACCACCGCTCAAACATGCATTTGCGTGGGGCCCTTGAGGTTTGGGAGCCCCCTGTAGGCCACAAACAGTCACTGCAGTAAGAGGAGGCAGAGGGCCCCGAAATTACTTATTGAGTGAAGCCCCAGAAACAGTAGACCTGCACCTGGTTATATAAAACCAATTTTCTTTTGGTCACCTGAACACAGACCCTGATTTGTGAGCTTTTGTCCCTCTGTAGCCGTTTCCATGACACCCGTGTCATCGTTGTTCCCCCCTCCCCATCACTACATCAAGCCTGTCTCCATCCCCCTGAAATGGAGTGCCCACTTCTTCCCGACAAGCTCATGTAAGGTGTCTCTGCTCTCTGTCAGAGCCTGCGGACAGGAAACGGCTCTTCACGTGTAGAGGAGGCGGAGAATGGAGCCCCAGAACAGAGAAACGCCTGAACATTTCTAGCCTGTATCAAACAAAGTGAAAGTATTCCAGAACGTTCCGGCTGTGTTTGTCAATGTCAAAGTTATTGGCCGTGGGGTTGGGGTGGGGGTGGTGAAGCTTTAGACACCTGTGTGTAGGTATGAGGAGAAACTTGATTAATTAGTGCACGTCGGGTTGAAAAGGAGGTTGAAGAAGCTGAAATGTGTATTTACGAAAGAAGACAAAAAGATAAAAAAGGCAGACAGAATTGATTACTGAGACAGCAGATCTAATGCAAAAACAAAAACACGACATTTGACAGACATCTGTGACATTTATAAATCTGTTCTATCCTTCAAAGATTTTCATCTCAGAACCCTTTTTTCTGAATGGTTTACCTATTTTAACTGTTATTTGAAATAAGTTTGTTTTGCTCAGAAATTTAGTTTGCGATGAAACCTGTAATACATTAATCCTTTGTCTTTCAGGTTTTGTTTATATTTGATTCTAGAACATAACCACTCAAATATACCTAATTAATTGTAATTTCTGGATTTTCATGTGGCATCAAAGATCAATGATGGATTGGATTCCTGTGAAAAATCGCACCATTACAAGAGCTTCACAGCCTGTAAGGGATGCGGTGATTACTTTTAACGCTGTCAGATTTCTACATCGCAAGAAATGTTACACCAAATTATCCAATGACTGATGAGTAGAACCACCACTGAGGCTGGATTCAGCCGCCGTTTAAATAAAAACAAAGACCTTTCAGCTGTGAAAATGCAGTGAGGAAGAGCTGGAATTACCAAAGAGCTGGACGAACCCTCGCCATTCACATCCTGTCTTTAAATGCAATATAATAACTTTGACAGTCTAATGAAAATAGTAAAATGAAATCATTAAATAATGTCTACTTTTTAAATTCTTACATACAGTTTCTAAGGTTCTATTTCATAAAAACCTCTATACAGCTATGTATTTGCCCCCATGTTGCAGTAATGACCCTTGAGCAGACATAAATGTGCATTTTCTCCACTCCTGCTAGAGGGCACTATACCCAAATGACACCTGTTTTCTGTTGTCTCACACTGGAAATATATTTCATTTTGTCACTTCGCTTGACTCACGGGGTGAGCACTTACCTGCCCCCTGAGCTGTCCAAAATGCCAAGGCACTTGAGGAGGGAGATACAGGACTGTTTCATAGCCAGAGAGTCTGTTAAGCTTCCAGGCATAATAACCAGAATGTTCTATCATGTTCTATACCTTTTCCATATTTAAGAACGTTAAAAGATCACTAAACATTCCCAAACAAAATAATCTACTATCAAATAAATGCTGTAGTTACATTTCATTTCTTTCACAGACACTTTTGCCCAAAGTGACGTACATTTTTGAGAAAGTAGAGGAAGATGGGGTTTCGAGGCTTGTTCATAAATTGCTTCGTTGACCCTGGGACTTGAACCAGTAATAGGCAAAGTGCCTTAACCTTCTGAACCACACGCAGTTGATGTTGGCAGCCTGACCTGTCTGTTTCCGTTTACATTCGAAGTCTACTTCTGCAGGAACGGGACGCTGTTCACTTCCACACCGCAGGACGAGCCAGTGGTAGCATTAGACAGTTACTTACTGCTTTGTGGGAAACCATTGGTTTGGTGCGATTAGGACACCGGAGAGTGAGGGGGTACGTATTAAAGTGAGATGCAGACTGCGATTGGCATTAGTCCACCATTAAGCCCCGCATGTGGAAAGACTGAACACACAAGGGAGAGATTATATTTCTGCTGAGATAAGAACAACAAAACACACCAAATAATCTACATGTCCACAAGTAAAGATTTTTTAAAGTTCACCTATTCTGAAAAACTTCCTACTGTCTCAAAAACCTCTTGAGCAGGTCAACTCCGGCTTGGAAGGGTCATCACCCATCTAATTTAAATTAAACTTAAAAAACGGTAAATGACATGAAAGATAACTACTGTGGGATATGGAATGGAAACTCACTGTTTGATTTCATATTTATTTCATTTTGAACCCCTACTCGAGCCCTGTGAAGAATGATTTAGTGTTTAACTTTGTCACACACTGTTCACCTGTGCTATGATCTCGAAATTGGGTTAACCATCAAAAAAAAAAGTTATCTTCTGTTTTCAGCACCTTTCAGTCCAGCAGACTTTGTTTACATTCACCTATAATGGATTTTCCTGGAAACCCTTGGGATCAGCTGGATAGCCGTCCTCCTGAGGGCAGGGATGGTGACCCCTGTCAGAGACTCATATGAGGAGGAATCACCTCTCAATCACTGGCAGGATATATCGAGTATATTGACTATCTGGGGCTGCCTGAAATTAGACTGGAGGGGTCTTGTCTGGCTCCAGGATTATTATTGGACATGGAAATGACAAGGCTAAGGCTTAAGGCACTCTGTGGGTGTATGCCAGTCATTTCCATGAAGAAAAATTAGAAGATCTATCTATCTATCTATCTATCTATCTATCTATCTATCTATCTATCTATCTATCTATCTATCTATCTATCTA
>JAODLC010000045.1:5943930-5962381 GCA_026781145.1 Hippopotamyrus pictus | reverse complement strand
GCATCTCCGCTGTACTGTAGCCGAGTAAACGGGGGGGGGGGGGTGGGGGGGGGTGGGTTATTATCTGGATGAGGCTCTCCATGGCAACTGATCAATAACCCCCAGAGTAATCTGATTGTTTCCATCCCAGCACCCAAATCCAGAATGGCCATTCCACTCTCACTTAACAACTAAACCATGCAGCGAAAGACAGATAGGACTTCAAAGATTAATAAAGGTCAGATCTCGGGGCGACTGATTGGACTGGACAACATGAGAAAACGCACAGATAAACCCTGGATCAACAGACTATAATAGAGTATATATATGTACACAATGTATGTGCCACGTCCTTGTAACTGCCTTTGTGGACCGCGCTGGCCGTTTACCCATTTCTCTGTCTTTGACGATTAAATACTTGCTCCTTTTCACTGACGTGCTTCCATAAGAAGACTATAGTCCGCCCCGTTTTAACACAGACACAAAGACAGTTTAACTAGAAACACATGCACGGTACTATATCGATATTACAGGCTTTCTGCAGTTTTATCCAAAATGATGGTTTACATGACAAATGCCCGGGGATTTATCCACCCATATCAGGTAAATGAAGATATGGCGTCACCCCCCATAAATGCGATGTTGGATGAAGAAGGGATGAATGATGATTTTACGTTCCACCTACAAGTCAGTCTAATTAAACACTGCCCCCACCTGACTCTGATTCGCCATAAAACGAAATTTAGCTTAATTAGCAACCCATCTGACGATGACAACTATTATCGTCATCATCATCCTCCTTAAAAATCATCTACATTGTTATTGTATCATTTAGTGGATGACCTTGTTCAGGGCGATTTGCAGTGCACGACATTAATTACAGTTTCCTACTGTAGTTAATATTCAACTGTTATCAAATTACGTCGCCCAGAAATCTGCAAGCGCAGCACAAAATGCAGACGCGGAAGAAAATGTTAATGAACAGGGACAAAGAAACAATTACAAATCTGTCAATTACATTTGATTTAATTAATCTGTGTTAAATATCATTTCATATATATGTACAAAAACGTTATAAGACTGGAAAAAGAAATTAAAAATTAAAAAGAAAAAAAAACATAATTGATCATTATGAAAATTGTGTATTTTCCAAGAATAAATCAGGAGATCGTGGTTGTGTCATTTCATTATTCAGTTATTTTAGTTATTTTTTTATTGAATATGACATTGATAACTCACTACACACACGCGCGCTATTAATAAGACTATTTAAATTTCAGTAGCCTAATTGAGCATTAATTCAGGCTACAAGTCCACCTTCGTATCCACGCCAACTTACAGCCATGGTTACAGGTCTTACGTGAAAGCTTCCCGCAAGTCTGGATGCTGCGTTTATAATATAAAATTATAATTAGGCCCGATGCCTAGTCCTATACGAGTCGATCAGCTTTGCTCTTATAGCAAAACCCGGAGCTGCTTATGTTTTTTTTTTTTTCCCATCGATTTTGAGCATCTTTTTTGCTCGATGTGTTAAAAGTCAGTTTGGGCTCCGTTCAGCGGCGCCGCTGCTTGGGTTTCGCGACAGACAAGACCGCCAGATGGAAATAGAAATTCTCATCAGCGTTATCTAACATTCACCTCGTACGTTTATTTTGGTTTTAAAGCATTCCTCTCGGATCACAATAGCTGTATTCTTTGGCAGGGCATTTTAGTCTCTTTAGCACAGACCTGCCACGTTTGGCCTTCTAAGAATATCATTTCCAGCAGCTGGGTTACGAACTGCACAGTATAAATAGCTCCCATAAAATGCGCCCAGCTGTGGCCGCCTCAACTGGCTGTTCATTTAGTTTATAACCCTTAATACGAAGGGCAAACGTTGGAATAAAATAAAACGCGGGATTCAGTTTTAATTGCAGAATTTAAGTGTCAGGATTCAGGCTCGAGAAACGCAGCGCGTCTGTTTTCTCATAACTGTTGTATTTCTTCCGTGGCGTCGAAATCCAAACGTTTTAATATTAAATATGATGTGTAGTCCAGAATATACCGTCAATGATTCTAGATTGGTGACGTTTCTCCAAAGAAACTAAATTGATGGACCACGGTGTGAAAGTAACCCTCGATTCGGGTCATCGCAAGGCTGAAATCTCCTGGTCTGGACCAAAGGTGCGGTATCAGTTGTGCGGTATCCCACTCAAATTTCCCAAGAGCTAGGACCTCCAAGCAGGTTTGGAAGCATAACTTCTCTACTTCTGTTTTCCCTTCTTTCGAAACCACGGACAATTTTGTGTTGGCAGCTGGGGCCAAGCTTCTCCGTGGAGAGCGCGAGCCAAGCAAACACAATGTGAATGTGAATAACAGAAGAGTGGGAATCAATTCTTTTGCTGCTTTAGCTGAGATGCCGACAGAGCGGAGACTTCTCAAGATCATTTTGTAATTTATGTCGGTAAGGTTTGCCAAATTAATGCATTGCAGAAGTTCTCTGAAGCGTCTTCCGCGGCTTCATGCATTTTGTATGACGTTAACAAGCGTTTCTTGGGGATGATGCACAACCCATCCGACTGATCTTACAATCTGCTCGCTCTCTCTATGTTCTCTGCTATGTAGGTGAAGAGTGTTCTGAAATGCATGTCTGTTTAGACTCACCCCTGTGTACCAGTGGAGGGCAGCCAACGCTTAACACACTCAGAGATGTATTATGGAGACCGGCTGTATGCAGAATTCTGTGTTTCATGTCAATGTCGTCTGTCGAATTGTGTACAACAAATAAGATGAAGATATACCCAGTAACCTGAGCTGCATCGCTCAGACAGTCAGAAGACTAAGGCTTTTCACGATTGCCCTATAGTGTAAGCTGTTTCATATGATCGGCGTATTATCCAGAAGTCCAAAAACAGTGTTTCCCAATCCGGTCCTCGGGGACCCACAGTCGGTCCACATTTTTGCTCCCTTCCTGCTCCCTGCCAGACAGTCCACATTTTTCTCCTGGTAAGGAGCTGGGTGGGAGCTAAAACGTGGGCTGTCTGTGGGTCCCCGAGGACTGGATTGGGAAACACTGTGCTAAAATGATTAAAAACAAACCATGTCTAAAATTTCTGTGTGATCTACCTGAAAGCAATCTTGTATTTTTCCCCCAAAGCCCACCGCTGAGGGCGGCGTGGTAAATCCATAAGCAGGTGACGGCCGGCTTTGACGGGGCGGCCGGGGCCGAAGCTACCGCCGCTCAGCGCGTGTCGGCGTGTCACCGGCCTCCCCCGTCCTCCTCCCCGCAATCCGTGCACTTTAATAATCCCTTTTGTAACCGATTCGCGCTTCAATTTATTAATTAATCCAGTAATGGGCGGTCGCGCTTGGCGTTTGACGCGCACCCGGAGTTTAATCATAGATATGGTTAATAATTTGTTAGAACTCATACCAAAATGCATTAACAGCCTAATCATTGACTGATTTGTTTTTGTTTTTTTTTGTTTTTTTTTTTTTTTTTATATATATTATTATTAAAGAAATACAATGAGAAGACATTTAACAATGTTTGTTCTGATTTTTTTTCTTATAACGTAAACTGGAACACTAAGGTGTCTTATTTTAATATACCTGTTACCTCTGTCACTAAAACAATTCTTTTCCAAACGGATTATCGGAAGAGCCCTGAAGCCCAGAAAATGAGCCGATCATTACCGACCTCCAGCTGAACATCCTCTCTCTCTCTCTCTCTCTCTCTCTCTCTCTCTGCCCGCTCCTGTCGACATCGCTGTCCTGTCGGTGGCTCTATTACCCATGAGGCCCTGTGGGCCCAGGGCAAGTGGCGAACACCAGGACGCTGAGGAGCAAGCTGTCAGAGCACATGTTGTGGCTGCAAAACCCCATTGCACACTCCTCCTCCTGGGCCGGGGCAGCCGCGGACCTCTCCAAGCGACTTCTGCTAGATTTGCTGCCTGGCAGTCCCCAGGAGCCCCGGGGATCGGGGGAGGAAGCCCGGCGCCCAGGTTATTTTTTACCGTGTTGTGGTACAGCGGAGTAAGAGTTGTGCTGCCTCCTGTTGCCGATAAAATTTTTCTGTGACCCAAGCTCTTATTTAAAAACTGGCAGGGGAAAGGAAGGGGGGTGATTGTTAAGCCTCTCGTTCCAAACCAGTTTAGCTCCTTCAGCTCTTGCATTTTTCATAGTTCCATAGATTCCTGGAGGCCACAACAGATTAATCCACTGTTACAGCAGATGGCACCGTCACAGCATCAAAATGTCTGTTTGAATCAGTGCCTGGCTTGTAAAATTCGAAGCATGTGAATTCATTAATCGAACAAGCAATACATTAGCATTTTAGACCTTGAGATCAAAAATCATTCACTCGTTGCACTGCATTTTTATGACCCCCGAATGTAAAATTAAGCATATCCAAAGGGTGTCAACATTAATTATTTTTCGTTAAATTATTTAAGTATTTCGTTTATTGAAGTCAATCCTGTTTTAATTTCGCTATTTCAAATACTTCAAATGCTATTTCATGTTGCATCCTTTTAGCGTAAGGCCAGAGTCTCTCCTGTCCGTTTTCTTGAAAACAGGCAGCGTTCCTGCTTTAAAGGCTTATATATTTATGGATTGTTATAGATTTCAGACTTTCCAGCCTGTGAATTTACATGCCGGAGAGGTTCTTCATTTGCATTTAAGAGGTGCCTTGGAAGACGCTATCCCACGCAGAAGAACATTCTTGGAGAGTTAAAATTATAATTACTGGACTAATAGGATCCTGAGAAGTGTGTGGGTGGCGGCGGGTTCAGTTCGGGTTTTTTTTGCAGGTCATTAATGGACTGAAATCCGTCTGCAAGACAATTGACAGGAGTCTCGCAGTAACCTGACACGAATGACGAAGCGGGTTATTAAGTCCGTACGACTCCTTTACCGCACTGACACCGCCGAAACACATGTCCTTAATGCACTAGTTTCAAAGTCTCCGAGTTGCTTAACAAATAAGGCCAAGCAGGGTGACGGAGTGCTTTATGCATTTGAAATACAAAGATGTCGGAGACCTTTGTGCCGGCTGTTTGTAAAGACCGCAGGATGCATCTGGCTGCTCAGAGGAAGGGTCTGGATGCAGCGCATCATTGACTCTATACATCCATCTGTATTTCTGTCATTTACTATCTGATATGGGGGATTAAACTCAGTGAAGAAAATATAATGTATTGGTGTGATCACTAGTGTTCTGTTGAAGCAATGTTTTAATTTAAATGTTTACCGTGCATTGGTGTTGTGATAGCCGTGTTAATATGTTAGGCCAGCCTCGTTTTCGTTTGCTAGTAGCTAATGTTATAGCACCATTACTCTGACAATGGGCAGAAAACTAAACAGAATGATAATAATTATCGAATTGAGTCCAGGAAACCTAAAAATTCCTCTCTGGGTGGGCATTTCTGTAGCTGGTAATAATCACTGCACATGCAACAGCCCAAAATACAAGCGAAGATAAGACTAACCTTATTAATCCCACAAAGGGAAATTCCGGCATTACAGAAGCAAGTTATAAATTGGATCAGACAGTACACACAACATAAAGCAACAATGCAACATGAAGGGAGATTACATACAGAACTCTGTACAGACAAACACGTTTAAGCTGGAAACAATATAGAGCAACTAAACATGCAAGCCCTAATACTCTGTACAGACAAACAAACAGCAGGCAAAGTTTAAGACTTGAGATTGTATAGTTATAGGGATGAGTGCCAGAATATCCATGTGGATTAAAGATCCAGGATCCAGGTGGATGTTTAATTTAAATTTAATGAATAGTCCATTAACTATAATTACCAAGCAAGACAATTGCAAGTCTTGCCAAGTTGTCATAATGAGTTATGACAACTTGGGTAGCTGGAAATCAAAAGGCCATTTAGACACTAAGACCTAGGAACCTTCTCTAGTTTTTAACTGAAACCTATGTGGGGGGGGGGTGCCACCAAGCTCGCAGTCGTGTTCAAATTCTTCTTATCTGTGTAGATGTGAAGGAGCCCAAATTAAAATTTTATTAACCATTTTCAGCGATTCCATTGCTAAATGATTAGTACAATAAAGATCATTTATGCCTCCATTACAGTGATAGGGGTGTTAGATAAAATGTATCCTATATTTTTCATTAATTTATCAGGTTCCTTTATCTACGACGAGATACGGGTGAGAGCACAAGTGCAGACGGCGATTGCAGCGAGCACAGGGTGCGAGCAGAGTAGTCGTGTTTGAGTCAAAGGTGACAGTGAGCTCTTGTGCAATGAAGCACAATCTGGGACAAAGAGCATTTCCATGTTGGACAGGTTGACTTCCAGATGGTCGTCCGTCAGGAGAGAGAGGAGTGGTGGGGGTTGGTAGGGGAAGAAGCTGCGATGGAGACTGAAGATAAAGGAGAATCTGCAAGTAAGTTCCGGAAAACCCAGTGGAGAGGCTATCCTCGAACGGCTGACCTTGTTTTGTTTCCCAGCTTGTCCGTTCCTGACCCTCGGGCAGTAACGTCTGACATCCTGCGTCTTTAGCCCCCCCTCACCACTTCCAAAGCGGTACGTTTTAGGAGATATGGGGGTGTCGTCTCTGTCGTCATGGAGAGCACAGCGCTTCCCGTGCTTCATGGCGGCTACCTCAGGGTCTCCCGTTTCCGTTTAGCTACGTCGTTCTTCGTCTTCATGACATATAATAAGATGTGAGAAAATAAATCGGAAACGTCACGCAACAGAATTCAATGGCCGATATTTAATGGCTGTTAAGGGCCGGTTTTCTTAACTGAGGTGTCTGGTGTGTAACCGTTACCTGTTACGGTCCCTGTCTGTATTGTTCACATTCCGTTTGTTTATTTTCTTGTTTGTTTGCTTACATAATCTAAAATGCCCCCAGGTGCCATGATTTTGTTCATTTGTATCATCTATCTATGTGTTTAAGCCGCTATGTGTAACATCACCACCTGGAAAAAATTTCCTTGGAAATTACTGTGAGTCTGCTTCGTGAATAAAATGCCATTTCTGTATCCTCGCCCCCCCCCCCAGTACTGGGTCACAGCAAGTCTGGAGCCAATGCCAGGAAATACAGGGCAAACTCTGGACAGGATTCCAGTCCATCATGGGGCATATACACACACACACACACAGACACACACACACAGGTTTGTAATTATATCTTTGTGGGGACTCTCCATTCATTTCTATAAAAATCTAATCCCAACATGGTGACCTTAACCCCTACCCAGCACTAACCTAAGTAACCAAACAAAATACGAGATTTTTATTTTTTTGATTGCATTTGCAGATCTTCGTGGGGACCCGAAAAATGGTCCCCACAATGTAACAAAAAAAACAGGTTTTTATTACATTGTGGTGGACATTTGGTTCCCACAATGTAAGATAAATATAATCTACGCACACACACACACACACACACACAGCTCAGGAGGTGTGAGGCCACTGTGCTGCCCACTGATTTATACAGATGCCGCTATATTCCACATGCAAATTAGCATACTCATTTGCATATAAAGTAAAAATGAAGTGGGTTTTTTATCTGCCTTTTCCTGCGCTTCTGACCAAAGGCATGTCAAGATCTATCTGTAGTGATAGATGTTCTCCACTAGGTGGCCTCATAAGGTTTGATGAAAATCGGCAAACAAGACAACAGCACCGGGCGGGTCAGTGTGGACGGCCCGTTGGTCTTTTGACGCTCTTGGCTATCAGATAACTGTTCCGAGAAAAAGCCCCACTTGGTTCCCATAGCAACACACCAGTGGGGGGACCCAGGACATTCACGTGGGCATGGTGGCAGTTGGATTGCTGGTAAATCCAATTTGGGCGGGGGGGCATGCAGTAGTCTTGGTTTCTCTGAATTTCCTCCCCATTTCCTCTCTGGCGCAAAGTCGGTCCAGTTTGTCATCTTAGATTGAGTGGGAACTGGAAACAATATAAAGCAATTAAACATGCAAGGACTAAATGCCGATCTCAGAGACACCGATATCAATCCCGTCACAGAGCTGGGAGCGTCTGCTTCAGCTCCTCCATCAGGTGGGTCCCCTGGATGCGTGACAAAACAAACATTTGCGCTTTGAGCAACAAAAGCAGCATCAGGCTAAACAACTGTGTAATCCCGCGTGTCACGGTGTGGGCGGGGCCTGTCGAATTGACACGATGCCTGCCATGTGGGATGCGTTAGATGTGCCGTGAAAAAGGCGGCCGTCGGAAACGTGTGGCAGGCCACGAACGCCCAGGCTGTTTGGGGGGGGGGGGGGGCTACACCCAGCCTGGGGGAGCATCGCTGGAGCGCTGCCACGCACTGGCCCTAGCAATGTCAGGCAATAATTTAGGAATGATTACGGTCTACTGAGTAAGTAGTAGGTGTGTTTTGAAGGACCGGGGGATGGGGGCTGTCTAATGCAGGGGTGCACTCTGTGCACTCTCAGATCACAATTAGCCACGGAGAAGCAGCCATACTATGGTTTCCTAATAGTTCACCATGGTATACCTCTAAATAATTAACAACCAATTAGCAACCGATTTACATCACTATTTCTGTTGTTATAACAACATACTACAATAATTTGCACTGTCCTGTTATACCACATTGTAATTTTACTGTCTTACACAGTTGGAGCTTTTCAAGGTTCAAAGGGTCTTTCCATGGACCCAAATCTTCAGCTTTCAGGTTGTTTATGCTCTTAACGATCATGCTGTCTGCTGCACGTATGATGCACTAAAATTTTGGGTAGGTGGTGCACACCGTTATGGTTTTTGTGGTACATTTTCATTGGTCCGGCAGGGGCGGGAGACTTGGTCTGTGACTGTCACCCCCTCTGTCAGTGGATATTTTTAAAATCATGCAGACGCTGTACGGTTTCTGTTGCACAGGAAGAGCTGTTGACCGCACGGATGCATTCCACAAGTTATCGGGTCTTTTGTATGTGTTTAGTATATTTTTTTGTTTGAGAGCTTTATTAAGAGAGCAGGATTTTTTTCCCGAGGGAAGATCTCTTTAGATGTGTTTACCATACCCTGTGTATGTTAGATAGGCACGTTCACCTCTCCCGTCTTTATCGTGGCTCCCGTCAAACGCGCCATCCACCGGCTCTCCACCTCTTATCTGCCTCGCAAGCAAGGGAGAGTCACAAGTGAACAGGGGCTGATTAGCTAATTCGGGTTATCACCTAATCGCCCCGTCCCAAGACTTCTGTTTAACACGGTGCGCTTTGTTGCACACTGGCTGCAATTATACCATCTCCCTGTTACGGCGGAGAGAGAGGCTTTTATTATTTTATCTTCTGTGTGCAAACGGTGCCGGACCTGTCAGGCAACAGACAGGATGTCGCGCTGTTGTAGTGGTAGCAGGATGATGAAGTAGCGCTGAAATGATGATCGAGCAACAGGGTAACTGAAAAACTGTTATTAAATAAAAATAAATTCCCTCGCACGAGCATTATGGGAAACCCCGTGAAGTTGTAAACATGGTTGTGTTTCAGCACTTAGCTTTTAATGGGTGATTTTCCTCCTTTTCTCATGTTATCTTACAGAATTTATTTCCATTTTCCGAATACTGTGAAGTGAATTTTTTTTCTGATGGCTCAATGCTTTCGTACATCTAACTAGCATTTATACCCATTGTACACCCACTAACCACATTACCTAGCTGTTACCGGCTGTAATAGTCAGTGAAGGTCACGAGGAAGAAGTGAGACGGAGCACTGCAGGCTGCCGCTAGGGGGCCCTCTTCCACATTCGGCTTACCCCCCCCCAGCCAGAGCACTCCGATGGCGCATTGTTACCATGACAACACCCACACTCAGGTTTCCCCTCACCTTACACGCCACCTCCCGCTGTCCTCTTCACAACACATGTACACATCTTCGAAAGTGAGGAAAACACAGGTTTCCTCGCCAAATGCTGTAGTTAGTGCCCCTGACAATAGACATTCTCACACATTTCGCACCTCCATTGTTTTTCAAGTTCACTTTCTATATCATCTCAAACTACACTTCTACTTTAAGCGCAACAATGTGCTTCTGAAGAGATCTGAATAAAAATAGCACGCTTTTCATCTTAGGTATATTACTACTCTACATAATGCTTGGTTATATAACAGGTATTATCTTGAAGGCAGAGTGTAAAACATCATAAAGCCATAAAGTATGTACTGCTTTTCATAATTCAGCTTTATTTTTTGCCAAGTAAAATGTCCTTATATGACATACATTTTGTCATACACTTTGTCATATAACACTGCATAATGCACGTCAAAAATGAATCTACACGCAAATGTATCTACACAGAATTATAAACATCAGAAATAAGCAAAAGCATATTTTAAAGAATGAGGTCTAGCATCCAATTAAACGCACACGCATTAATTGAATGACAGACCTGTAAGTCAAATAAACACAGTTATTTGTTGTGTAAAACAGAAAGCCCATTATTTCAGCTTTATCTCATAAATCATAACCTTCATTATCTCGCAGGCGATAAATCGTGCTTTTATAGATCATGCCAACAGGCACTTGTCTTAAATTGGCCATGATACAGTCAGGAGGAGCTAACTGAATGACCAAACTGTTTAACGTCTCACCCGACTGCCACCAACTCTTGGAAAAGACGGAAATAACAAGCAGAGAGACAGCTTCACTATGCACAAGCTGTATAACCCATGTTTACTTGTGCGCTTGTCAAAGACACTGCTGTATGTCATCCTAGGAATTCTACTGAGCCACGGGCTGGTCTCTGTTCAGTCCTTCTAAAACTCTGCCTTTACACCCAGGTATAGCACATGTTTGTGATATTTAGGCATGATTTCAGTTTGTCCCTCAGACTGAAGGAACCTGGCAGCAGCTGTAAGGACTTTGTATATCAGACAATAAGGGGCCACTGACAACCATTACCCATGGGGCCTGTTTGGTCATGCTCCTTGTTATCCTGGATGCAAGAGCTGGCCATCAGATGTGACCTGGACCTGATACTGGGGAAAGAAGCTCACAAAAATGTTCTGAGGGCAGAACGAAAAATGACTGGTCCAGAGAAATAACCAATCAGATTATAGAGAATTCAAGCAACTAGAGGAGGGGGGACCAAGAGATCTGATTGGTTGGTCCCGCCTCCTCTAGTTGCTTGGACTCACCTTCTCTACATTCTGATCGGTTATTTCTCTGAACCAATCATTTTTCATTTTGCCCTCAGAACATTTATTTTAGTAATCAAAAATCCCACAAGTGGGAAAGAAGGGTTGATATTGCATCTGTGTCAAGAATTGAAATTATGAAAGTGGAATGAAGCGTTAGTCTCGAGACACGGACTGATTGAGACTGACTGAGCAGCGAAGGTTTAGTCTAGAAACATGAAGGTCCATTGAAACATGAACTGGATTAATAAGGGAATCAATTAGTGTTGGTCTTATGGGAAGGGAAGACTAAATAAGTTGCACAAATGGTCAAATGACCGTATCTCTCGTCAACCCAACATCTTCAGGTTAGTTTTGTGCACATCGCAGATGTCGAACCACTGCTGGTCCACCTCCTTGCCTGGAAGCAGGCTATTTCGGGGGAGAGAGGGCTTGAGCCTCTGTTCCCGGATGCCCAGGAGCCTCCAGAAGCGTGTGCCCTTCAGCAGGAAAACAGCATTATGGGTGTAAGAAAAGTAGGCTGCATCCAGGTGGCCCTCTGGGTGGTCACCAGGCACCAAGGCAGGGAAAGCCTCCTTCATCTTCTTTGGGTAGCCGCTCACCACAGCGTGTGTCCCCACGTGAAAGGCATAAACCTGCGGGAAATTAGTCAGTCTGACGACCATTCAGCCGTGAGGGTCATGACATCATGATTGCCACACAGAAGTAAGAACTTCACATGCACTGCTGGCAAATCTGTGCACACAAAGACCCATATTCTGCATGGTTCTTTAACAGACCTTGAATTATAAATGGCTCAGAGAATGTCTCCTGTCTTTAAAACCTGAAATGTTGTCCTTACATCCTTGCCCTTGAAGAAGTAGATTAGGGAGTCCCTCCTGTCATAAAAGGCGGTGTCAATGGGGCTGGGGACGCCAGGGAAGCCCTCAGAGATAAGCCGTGGGTACCTGCGGCCCTCAGAGTCCTCAGTAAATGCCTGGTCGTTTTCACCGTCGTACCTCCAGTACTGAGTACCTGTTGCGACCGAGAATTTGTGCAGACAAGCCCGAGCTATATTCTCCTTCAAGAGGCAAGAGGCACGATCCTCCAGATAATTTCCCGGTTTCCCATCATGCATTGCAGTGCGTTTACCTTTAAAAAAGTAGGCGGCATCGGTGGTCCATGTCCACACGTGCACATAGGCGTCCACGCCGTTGCTGGGGACCCCGTGCCATCCCACCTGTACCGCCACCGGGTCCCCGTACCGGGTTCGATTATTCCGGTTCTCATACATCCAGTACCAGCCGCCCCGCATGAAGTAGGTGTTGAATCGAACCACGACCTCACCATACGGGGTCCGCTCTTTCCTGATCCAGTCGAACACTGTGCTGAAGCGCCCTCTGCACCCACCTTAGGGAATTGCAGGAGGGTGAGCTCACTGTCAAGCACAGCTTCTGAACAAATTCAGCCTTGAGAAGCATTAACATAGGCCAATGTATTGCGGAAAACGTTATATATTTCTTGTTTTTTTTTTTTTTGCCGAATTAATTAAAAAACATACAATTTTTAAGAGTGCTCAGTGCTTCTAATTAGTCCTGCACTACCTTGGTGAAATTTACAGAGTTGTACATTTCGTTCCGTTTAACATGAGCTGTTATGCGGACAGTCATAGCAATGATTTCATAGGATGGAAGTATGCAATTTTTAAGCTGCTATTTTCAGGAACATCTCAGGAAAAACAGAAAACCGAAAATGGGTCATCGTACACCTGCTGCCATCATAATTTGCTGCTAGGACAGTAATTATCTGCGTTTTAGGCCCAGGGAGACTCTGATAAACATTTAACGTAAAGAACTTTTATTGCAAATATAATTAGTGCTACTGTTCCACATTACTTACATTAACAATGTTAGATGTGGCTTCCTTTGCCTAAACGTATCTGCCGCTCACAGAAATAACGTCTAAATTAGTCAGAAAAGTTTTATTCAGAACGTGTTGATAAAACTCCTGTAGGGTTAAAATATTTTTTAAATCACTTGCATTTACTGCACAAGCCAACATTGGTGTGGAAAATGGATGGAAAGACTTTTGTATTTTTTCTCAACTAATTCAGAGGAGGTCACCGAAAACACTGAAAATGTACAAGATGACAGAATATAATTAAATACCTGGAAAATATTCATTTTTGTCAGATTTTGCAACAGGTAAAGGTATGTGTGTGTGTGTGTGTGTGTGTGTGTGTGTGTGTGTGTGTGTGTGTGTGTGTGTGTGTGTACATACACACACATATGTGCATGTATACATATAAATTAACTGTCAGCACAGCTTTTCTGGTGAGCCACAAACGTCAACAAGAAACTCCAAAAATGTACCATATTTGTACTCTTACGGTCAAAGTGGCACTTCTCCAGTTTGACCAACAACAGCGTGCTAATCAATTCTAGGACAAGATGGACAGTCAGGTCTCACCATAAAGCTTCTGAATAGCTTTCCTGTCCAGCCAGTCGATCTCGAACCCGGTGTCCTGCGGCAGGTAGCTGGGCTGCATGATGGAACCTGGCCGGAAGATGTGCGGCAGGCCCAGAACATGGCCGATCTCATGCACCGCCACCTGCCAGACAGAAACCGAGACAAGATGGACACGGTTGGTCAATGCTGCATGGTCACCTGATACCTCTGCCTAACATTTAGCTCCATCAGCTGAATCATATACAATTTCTCATCATTTACTCAAATTTAGTAAGATTCACCAGTACGGCTTGGACTCCTCATCATCTCTGGCCAGATATCCTATCAAGTCTTGACTCAACAGTTAGTCCAGCGTTTTGTCGAGAGTTCCCAATTGAGTTTGGTTGCTCTCACTGTCTGAAGCTCACCTTCAAAAGGCTGATTCCGTAGCCAGTGTTGGGAGCGGTGAAGTGTTCGTCGTCGTCAAAGTGAATGTCACCCAGAAACCACGCGTGAGCAAACTCCTGCCCAGCGCCATCGAAAGCCTGAGTACAACCCAAGTGTCTTCCTGCAGGACGTTACAGATAGCTAGATGCTCAAAAGTAAGCTCTGGTGTCATTGTACATTCACAGAGTGCTGATTTACCGTGTGCTAATCAACAAACCTTTTGGCAACCAAATCAACAATCACAATGCAAACTTTGGTTGGCTGATGCAATTATTCAAAACAAATTTATAAAGCTAGATATTTCTGTATAGTTACAAAGTATTACAGTATGGCTCCTCGTGGGAGTTCAACCAGCAATCTTTGGATTACTAAAGAAGATAAGAAATTTACAAATGAGAGGAGGCCATTTGGTCTATCAAGCTTGTTTGAGGAGAATTCAACTAATAGCTTAAAGTTGTTAAAATCTCACCTAGCTCTGATTTAACACACAACTGACTCACCAGTCCCAAACCCGAGTCTGATGTCAATTTCAGCCAGGGGTGAGTGCACGTCCTCTACGAACTCTAGAGGTGATACTTCGCTCCACATCCGGAAGGCCAGCTTGAAGATGTACCTCTGGTCATCGATGGACAGCTGGCTGCTGTAGCCCTCGCCAATCAGTCTCCATTTCAGCAGCCGCCTGGAGAAGGCTATTTGCCTGAGGTTGCCGGCCTCCTGTCTTGGCCGCCTCTTGGACAGAAGGGTTAGGAGATGCCTCTTCTGTCGGGGGCTGGCTGGCTTTGGAGACCGGTTACTTTGGTTATCCGTGATGTTTATTGTAGCGTTACTGGCTACTGGGTCAGCAGGTGCTGAGCCTGTGGAATTGTCTTTCACAGATGAGCCCGTGGGAGATGCCCAGTCCGGGACTCCACACCTTGGCTTGTTCATAGCGGCTTTGGTAGCGTCATCAAAAACGCCCGTTTCTGGCAGGCCAGACATCACCTGGAACTGTCTGAGGCCTGAGATGAAATCTGGGGTGCTGGCACTAACATCGATCTCAATCCCCGCCCGAGATGCGGAGCGCCCTTCCTGAACACGCATATGAAGCCGTTCTCCGCTTAGCGTATAGTCTGCTTCTTTCGATTGGCTTTCGTCCAGTCGGGGTGGCTTCAAAAAGCCATACTTCGACAGAAATTGCTGAAAAGTCAAAATGGAAATTAAGCCCTTTCTAGAAGGCAAAAGGCCCATGAGCATTTGTGAAAACGTGTACAGAAACACATACGTATAGTTGAAATTAAAGGAATGTTTCGCGGCTATGAAATTGTATTTGGAATCGGAAAATAATGGGGATAGTTTGTGTTATCCTAATAGATCACTGATGAATTAAATATATGCACACATAAAATAATTTATTTCGCATCTATACGGGAACAAGTATTACAAAAGCCTTTGTATAATAATTGAATAAAAAAAAAATGCAATATATCTGGGTTTTCCAGTTCAGGGAGTTTTGAATGCTTACCCGTGCAGTATCTGTGTCAACGATGAGCTCGGCGTGGTGCGGAGCGTGCACGTCAACATCGGAATGGTCTCTGGTGTGAAATATCTTCTCGGTATGAACAGTAACGATGTCCGTCAAGAGGAAGATTGCAGTCAGCTGCATCCATATCAGCATCGTGATCGCAATGTAATGTCGCTATCTGCTGTTCAGAAAACTTCGCTCACATTTATGCTGTCCAGAAAAAGGACCACTCGCCTAATAAAGTATGTTTGGAGTACTGGAGGGCGCCGCGATCTTTTATTTTTGGGCACCCCTCCTTTTGCGGAGTAACGGTTTGGTGCGAAGTCTGCGTAGCGCTTTTGAAACGAAAAGGGGCGTTTAGGCCTATTTTAAAATGAGATATTCGTTTGTGATCATGGGTTATAATACGCACTTTGCAGGCCTCTGTTAATTGCATATCACTTTGTTTCAGGTTGAATTTTCAGGTTGATACGGGAGCGTGCAGCGGTGACACGGGGGTGATAAAAGCGCGCCGGAGCAGCTGCGGATCCGCGCACCTGCAGCGGCTCCGCTCTCCGCTCTGCAACCCGGCGATTTCGCACACAAGCAGCAAAACCTACACTTAAAAAGGCAATTGTAAAAAATGGTGTTGAAAAGCTGATGCAAATTAATATAAAAAAAGGCATTTGTCCGTGGGGGGGGGGGGGTATTTTTTACAGTGCAGAAAAAAATCTAGGGAATGCACTTTGTTTATTCATATAAACGCTTAATTGTTTTTTTGTTACTACATCCGAATTTAAAATTGTTTACGTTTTGCATAATTACATTTGTACTGCTTTTTAAAAATGAGGTGTTTTAGCAATAAATCAGGCTCTTGGTCCTACATTTGAGTGACATTTTAACATTTTAAATATTTCGTCTGATAGACTTTTACTTGGCACCTCATCAAAGGGACACGCAACGCGCGGTAAAATTGTGTCATTTATTACATGTCAATACACTTTACAAAAAATATCAAACATTTTACATCAGCATAATGCCTCACAAAAAATGTTTACTTGCAATACCAGTGTTACAATATACATTACATTAGCAGGATACTTTTTCCTCGTTAAAAAAAAATTCTTTGCATGGCGATATTTGTCGCAAACGTTCTGCGTCACTGGTGGACATGAGATGATTTGTCTTGCAGGGATGAGTAGCCACGGTGGTCACTGTAGGACTTGCGCGATTCCTTGAGCCAGATGCTGGGCTGTCGGCTTCTCTGCGGTACAGCTGACCGTCAGGCCTTCCCCGACCATGGCGTCTGCCGTGGTGGGTCCAATGGCGGCAAACTGTGGGAAGAGACCCAGAATCCTTCTTTGGTCTGGCTGGCGTTGGTGAGCTTGTGCGGCATGACAAAGCGAAGCTCTGTAATTACCACAATTTTAAATCCCCGATTTCTGCTCCGAGATGAACACGATGGAGACTGTTACCTGAAACTCAGCCACCTTTCAGAGTGAGCTGTCAAGTGGAGAAAGGTCAAATATCGGTAACGAAACAAGCTCCCTTGGTTTTAATTAAGCTTGTTGGGTACGTCAACACAGCATCCTTGAAAGAAGGTGTCTGTGTCCAAGCCTGCGGGCAGGAGATATCAAAGAGGCAGATCTTTTTATATCAACATACACAAATTGTTAATTGTGTTGATATGAGGACCATCTGGTTGGCCTAAAATTAAACCTACGCCGTAGTGAAGATCTGATGACCAAGCTTTTTAAACCAACTTCAGAATACACCCTAGGCCACCAGGCTTATTAGGAAAAAAAACTGCAGGTTTGAATCTAAAGTATAACCTATAATTAATTTCTCCTTAAATGGAACTCATGTTTAATGGTTGATGGGTCCATGAATGCTCCCCGTTCCCACCAAGACTCACACCCTTCTTCTGTCAAAAGCAGTGTTTTTCTCAATCCGGCCCTCGAGGACCGACAGACAGTCCACATTTTTGCTCCCCGTAATGTGGACTGTCTGGAGGGAGGGAGCAAAAACATGGACTGACCGTAGGTCCCTGAGGACCGGATTGGGAAACACGGGTCTAAAGGATTCTGCTGGTCGACATTGATTCTGCTCTAGTTTCAATGGCCGCAAACTCTCTTACGTGTAAAATATCTCCCTCGTTGTCACGGCAGCCGTGCACTGACCTTTCAGCATTCATACCTGTAAATAATTTCATTATTTGCTTTTTTAATTTTACTTAAATAACATGAGACAAATTATATACACTGCAGGCAGCGTGAATAATAAGCCTTAACACCTAACTCATAAAACTGAATTATAATTTATTACTTAGCTTCCAGCTACAGTGATACATTTTTAAAATTAATCTTTATTAATAAAAGTATATTAAGTTTCTGCCTCTTCTCGTGGCGGTTTTACATAGCAGGGTTAGGAGTGTCTGGCTATCTCACGAACGCGCTGAAGACTTTCAACCCCAGTGACTCCAGTTCCTGATTCCTGACCCCTCACCCCGGGCAGATCAGGACCGGGCAAACAGCGGCCTGTATCCATCGATTAATCAATCGCTTCTTTTCCTTTTTTGTAAGAATGGGCCCTTTAAAGAGGATTAGGGCAGACGGTGTTTAATTGCAGGCCAGGAGCGAAGCACAATGAGAGGACCTTATTTTGAAGGTCTATTTAAAGACTGCAAAAGAGCACCTTTCATGAACTGAGCAAGGGATTCTGACCTGGAGGTTTGTGGAGGGTGGAGCCATTTAAACATCTGATTTAACGCTGAAACGCAGCATCCTCTACAAGTGTAAAGTGATTACTGGTTAGCTTGGACCTGTCAGACAGCAATGGCAGTCATCACTGCTGCAGCTAAATACCAGACTGCCTAACATCACATCCAGAGCGTCCTCTGCCACGTGCACTGTGCTTCCTGGGTTAGACAAGTGAGACAGTAAGCCAGGCTGTGAGAGGGCTTGCCATGGTGATTTGGGGGGGGGGGGGGGGGGGGGCCCG
>JAODLC010000045.1:5915432-5929012 GCA_026781145.1 Hippopotamyrus pictus | reverse complement strand
GGGCTGGGGGCTGGGGGGGGGGGGAGACTCACATGGTTCACGCTGGTTGCGTTTGAAGGCATTATAGATGTTGACCAGGGTGAAGTGGTCGCCCTGGGGGTGCTGGAATTTGAGGTGACACTGCGCTGCCTCCTGCCTGCTCCCCGTGGGGTTCTCCAAGAAACAGCTGGGGGCTGAAACAGTCCCGAAAACAACTTGTTAGCCTTCCCGCTATTTATTACCTTGCTATTACCTACCTTGCTCCATCTGTAATTTCTTAAAACATCTCACAGGGCCAATATTTAGAATGCAGAGCTGAACTACATCCTAATCCTGTATTAAATCCTTTTCATGTTACTATCCATGTTCTAATTGCTTATCCAATGCAGAGAGAGCCTGACGTCTCTCCCAGCCTATCCCAAAAAGCACAGCAAGCAAGGCCAGAGACTCCCAGGATGACATCACAGCACATGGCAATTCAGAGCAACCATGTTTCTGGACTGTGGAAGGACTTCCACACAGAGTGGGGGTCCGGTTCGAACCTCAGCCCTAGAGATATGAGGGGACAGTGTTGTCCACGCAGCCATCTTACCGCCCCCTAAATATGTAATATGCAAATGTAGTTTGTTTTTCCTTTAATGAGAGAAAGCACAGAGATATTGATCTGCAAGGCAGTGTTTCCCAATCCAGTCCTTGGGGATCCACAGACAGTCCACATATTTGCTCCCTCCCTGAGCTGGCAGGGAGCAAAAACGCAGACTGTCTGGCAGGGAGCAAAAACGCGGACTGTCTGGCAGGGAGCAAAAACGCGGACTGTCTGGCAGGGAGCTGGGAGGTTGAAAAACGTGGACTGTCTGTGGCCCCCCCCCAAGGGATTAAGAAACACCGCTGTAAGGAATCAAGCCAGTGGATCACAGCTTACCCACGAGCATGGCAGCGATGGTCACCACCTCATTCACGCAGTCGAACTCGCAGGAAGCCAGCAGGGCCTTGGCCGTCTGAGGGTCAAGGGGCAACTCCGAGATGATGATCCCGATCTCGGACAGGTTGCCGTCGTTGTCGAGGGCGGCCAGGTAATCCAGCTCCTCCAAGGCCTGCATCAGGCCCTCGGGATCTGCAGGGAAGCGACAGCACTCAGGATGTAGGCCATGCGCCCAAACCACCAGCACGCCTGCGATTTAACTGCATGGGTACCAAACCAAACAATCTACCTGCTATTCATTATTTAATAACTAATAGTGAACAACAGTGGTGATATCCAACAAGCAGAATCACAACCGTGGCTGAAAATCAAAGAATATAAATAAAAGAAAATTGAAAATGAAGTTTGTGGCCTTTTCCCTTTAAATGTACTAAAAATGGATGAATTAACATAACTAGCAAAAACCATTTCTCAGAAATGCCATTTCAATTTTTGCAGCAGTCCAATCTGACCAGCAATTCAGGTGACCAAACAAAGCTAAAATCACTTTGAAAGCCCCGACATACATTCAGTCGCTGCTGTATAATTATACGGACAGCTAAAATTATTTTACTCATCACTGCTCTGCTTAAAATATATGCTTTTTTTCTAGCCATCCCTATGTGAAAGATCACAAAAATTTGCAGTTTTCCTTTGACTTCCAAACATCGTGTATAACTCAAAAAAGAAGGCAAAAGTGAAACATCTTATTTTACTTCACAACGTCAGGGTAAGAATTTCTCAGGAATGACACAAAAGTACAAACTAATTCAATTTTATGCCTAACTTGATTAACTCCTTTAATTATGTACATCGATTCTGCTGTCTGTGTGGATTTTTCTTTGCTGACAGTTTAACTACTCAATAAAACACACGATGGCGTGCTCAGTCTGCCTTTATTTCTATATATTATGGTTGTGAGCAACGTGATTTTGCTAATATTTACGGCACGATCGCCTCCCATTTCGCCTTCCACCTGGAGCGCTGTGTCATGAGGCTCCGCACAGTCACACGGCCGACGGGACTTACTGCGGACCCCCCCCCCGAGCCCCCCCGTCAGCTTCCAGCCACTCTCCTCAGCTTTGGCCTTTTCCACGAAAGGAGCCGTGACGAGCCGGGCACAAAAAGGGCCCCCCGGCGGGAATCTGCCAGCTCCGCTAAAGAACAGCGCTCTAACCCCGACCAGCTCGAAAGCCCCCCCCCCCATCTGTACGGCTCACCGCTGCCAAATCATCCTCCGGTGAACCTGTCCCGTTTTCCTCCGCTGGCACTAAAAGCGCAGCACGTAGAGAAAACCCATTAACCACCGGGTGAGGGTGGAGGGTTACATGCACTCAGTAAATCCACCATGCTGGAGCTCTTTGGGTTTCTGCCAGAACACCTCCCTTGCCAAACAAACCACGGCTGACCTTTCCGCTTGATCCCCATAGGTGCTGTTTATTGTATTTTTTTTTTTCAAATCACAAACCAGGATTACGCCCCGCATCCTCCAATAAAACAGCAACAGCCGCTGCTTCAGGCAGTCGGCCATCTCCGGCACTTAATCGGGCGTGACTGAGTGCACTGATTACTCATGCTCTTCAGAAACACGTGTTTATTGTCATTAAAGTTACAGCACTTTCCGCTTTCGGCTCTTATCTGCGGTTCAAGTGCGCAATTCTTCTGCAAAAAGATTTTCATTTTCATTCAGCGCAAACAAAATGGTCTATTATATCTTCTCTTTTACAGTCTGTGGGACAGAAACCCACGCAAGGTTTACTGGATAAGATGTGTGGTTTTTGGTTTGTAGGCCTATATGGCTTTTTTTTCGCCTCTTAGGTAATTAACAGCGATGTGTTAATTAACCTTCGGAGAACATCGATATACCAGAGTCTATGTCACATTCACAGGCACCAGTTAAATCACTCTTGAGCGATCACTCACCTGGCCGGTCGATGAAGTCGCAGTGTCTGAGACCTGCGATCTCCATCCTCTTCAGGAACAGGACGGTAGAGGTGATGTTGGACTCCAGTAGCCGTGGAGATGTTTCCTCTGGCAGTATGGTTTCCTCAGGATACAGGCAGAAACATTTACCTATGGAATACACAGCTGATCAGTACAAAAAAGTCCTTATAATTTCAGCAACTTATCAGACTGCCTTACCTAAATCAGTGTTGGTTACATCCAGTGAAATATGAATTTTAATGTATCCATAAGAAGACTGTAGTCATGGGCAAATGAAGCTTCATGAACCATTTGATGTATTTTTTATCCCCACTAGATGGCGCTCTTGGTTTGCTCTGGGGCATGCTTTGAGCACTAATATACAAAAATACAGCAAATGGTTAATGAAGCTTCATTTGCCCATCAGTGGGAAACTATTAATTGTTTTAGCAGATATTTGGAATATAGCATTGCAATGGGATCAGTGAAGCCCTTAAAATAAATGCTAATAAAAATTGAACTCTCCAGCTTGCCCAGCTGAAATTGGCACACAGTTAAGACAAGAAAAAATTACTGTGAATGAAAAATGCAAATCTGATGATTTTTATTTTTTTACAATACAAAATGTAATTAGACTTTTTTTCCGCCTCACACAGCTCTATAGACTGCAAAAGAGGACACCTTACCCGATGAATCCGTTAACTGCTTCCGGAACTCCGCCTGGCATTTACTGATGGGTCGTACCACCTCCGAGTTTGCCCTGATGCGTGTGTTGTACACCTGTGTCAAGAGAAACATAACTCCCATCATCAGGGGCCTACCCTCCTTCCTGAGTATATAATGTCATCAACAGAAAGCCATTTGTTTTCTCATTGATCTCTGCTACCTCACCCTCATTCTCCTTCAAGTTATACAGCAGTTACTTATTGAAGTTTGCAGTTTGAGGTTTTACCAAGGTTGAGAGTTATTTTTTTAATACTTATGCATAACATCTCTACTGCTTACCTTCAAAACATAAACACAATGTGCATCTTTTTAACAAGTATTTTATAAAAGTCGTTCTACATTTGGACTGCACATACTGCATAAGTAAAGATATGCTTATTGGTCTAGTCACCCAAATAACCAGGTGCAAACTGGCCCCGTGACCAGTGTTTCCCATCTCTAGCCCTGCACCAACACAACCGGTTCAACTAGCAGAGAACTTCATTATCGCACTGCTTCGATTACGTGCGTTAAGCTAGAAAAACCGGATATGAAAAATGCTCTTTGTAAGCTACAAGGAAGGGAAGATAATTATACTCAAGGAGTAGTGGCAGGTGTGTACTGACAGAATTTCGGCTAAAAGCTGGGAGATCTAATGACATCAGAACCCACCGGCGACTGAAGGATTTTAAAAAGACTTTAAATCACTAACATGTCAGTATTTCGAGTGACTGAAAACACTGGACCTGTAATCTCAAATCCCCCAAATAATCCCTGGAATATGCTGACCAGTGTTGGAAAGTCAACTTGAAAAAGAGGAAAACGATGAGAGGAATCAGAGTAACAAGGCAGAGAAAAAATTAAACAAAAGAATCGCTCTTCTTCAGACCGACTGCATTAGCGTCTGATGCAGTAAATACCTGGAATCCTAGGAATACTTACATCTCTCTTCTCCATGCCCACGTCGATCACAAAGTTGATGGTGTCCACGGCCCAGAACAAGTCTTCCCCTTGACTACAAGTGAGGAAAACTTTTCTACTCTTCCCTTGCTCTTCCCCCAAAAGAGGCATCCCCCCACCGCTCTGCGGAATCATGGCAATTGGCACCAGCTCCCCCAGATCACCCTTTTTGAAGCTGGCCCCTTCTTGTAGGAGAATGTCGTAGGCGCAGTCGATCTCCTGCAGAGGGCAGCAGTGAGATGGTCACCTACCCAACATCTTCGGATCTGAAACCACTATGTGCATCATTCCCGGAGGCTAAAGGCATGATCACCAGACTTATGAACAATGTGTCTATTGCTTCTATAAGTCAACAGCTTTAGAGGTCGGTCAAGTGTCAGACTGACCACACAAGACAGAGGACTGTCTATATTGATGCAGATTAAAAAAAAAAACCTGCATCACGATTTCCTGGAGCAAAAGTCATTAGAACATCTCCTAGGTGTTACAAAATATTAAAAAAAATCCACCCCTCACATTAATTCACCACATCTAAAAATGTCATGAACAGAGAATTTCAATCCAAGGCTCCTCTGCTGTTATCATTAATATAACTATTCCAGACTATTCCAGCTAATTTAAGTCATGGTGAGGAACAGACCAGGTTCAGGGTCAGGTTCAGTACTTTAATCACAGGAACCTCAGCAGAAAAAAATGAAAAACCAGCAGATTTCAATCCAGTGTCTTTAGGCACCTCTTGGCCAATAACTATTTAAATATATTGACAAAATTACGTCTCGATTTTAATGTTTCACTATGGAACCCTTCCCTACTCCTCCTGTCGGTTTCAGGGTTTGAGTCGTGGTGAGGGATGTGACCCCATACCCTACCTGTGACGAGGCCAGGAAGACCACCACGTCCCCTGCTTCCTTGGTGTGGTGGATCTCCAGGACCAACCGCAGCGCGGCGTAAAAATAGTCCTTGTGGTCTCCGTTGCTGTAGACAACCTCGGCCGGGTGCAGGTCCTCCAGCCGCAGCAAGGAGGCGCCACTGAAGTGGGCAAGCAGCTTAGCAGGCACATGTGGTGCCGTCAGGACCACCAGGCGCAGCTCAGGCCGCTGTGGCAGGACGGCCTTCAGGAGACCCAGCAGCAGATCGGTGCTCACCGTCCGCTCATGGGCCTGGTCGATGACCAGCACCCCGTAGCGCTCCAGCAGCGGGTCAGACATCATCTCCCTCAGCAGGGTGCCGTCTGTGCAGTACCTGTCACATCCACACGGGGACAACGGTGACCAAAACAAGCCCATCTCGCGCTTTGCTACATTACCATTATGTCACAAGAAAATGCGACATAATTTACCTGTGATTGTTTTGAACAAATATAAGAGTTAATTAGGACTTTTCCAAATCCCTTTATGCAGCCTCCTATAGATGTGCGTACTGCCTTCAGACACAATTCAAATAAATAAAAAGCCAGATCAGTGTTCATAATGCACCCCTCCCCCTCCATCTCCATCCTTTAGTCAGCCATTGTGTCCTTTGTTGTCATGCCGACCTGTGGCGCTATTGGGAACGTGTGTGGTGGTGGGGCGGGTTGGGGTCACAAGCAGCGTGCAGCTGCAGCGTGGCTCCTTTGAAGCCTGCCTCTCTTCAGATGGAAATAGCTCCTGGAGTGGGTAGGAGTGGGTAGGAGGGGGTTGGGGGTAGGTGGGGGTCGTGCTCAGATCCCGCGTGCGGCAGCACACTTTGACACTGCTCCTCGTGCCTACTTAACATCACTGTCTCGTGCGCACGGCGTAAGCAGGCTGCTATACTCGTTAATTAGCCAGTCAGTTAATTGATTTCGACGCTTAGCAACTGCATTTATCCGGTCCAGCTAATTTAACTTAACGATTTTACACCTGACTCACACCGATGGCACGATACGCTTGTTTTTCTGGGGCGGAGAGTACGTCAGCGGTCGTACCGGAGGACGGTGTCCCCGGAGCAGCAGGTCTCCAGCGGGATGCTGTAGCCCACCTCGTGGCCAATGTTGACATCCATCTCGTCGGCCACACGCAAGGCCAGCTCCACGGCCAGCTGCCGGTGGATCTGTGAACAGGCCACCATGCCATGCTGGTACTGGGCCGACAGGCAGAACTCGGCGCACCACTGGGGTATCTGGAGAGCGGGCAGACAGAGAAATCTGAAATGACTGCAGTTTTACATGAGCGGGGTGCTACGCAAATTAATTGCATGTAGAAAATAAACATTTAAATATGCGTCAGGTTTTTGGCAGTCCCTTGATTATTCTAAGGAAACAACATCCACAAATCGATAGTCCTTTGCCCCGGATTACAAATAATTATCTCGGAGTATCCACGTTGCCTTCCATCTAAGGGTGACCGCATTGTGTAGCAACAATTGCGCAAAATCGCTCAGACAGCTAGAGGTTTTTTCAGCAGGGAAACACCCGCCCTTAAAAAAATGCGTGTTGTGTAGCGAACAGCTGGACCATTGTGTGGTCCGTCTGTCAGGCCTCTGACAAGGGGGGCAAACGACGGCATCTGCGGAGCCGGCGCTCGGACAGCTGGGAGGGACGCGATCCGCTTTCGGAATAACCTCAAAAGGGACGCTGATCGTGGAGAAGGGCTGTCCCCGGGCGAATGCCCCAAAGAATAAAAAGACATTAGTACGCAGATTATTAGGCACCAAAAGAAAAAAACCTTTGCTCATGATAAGGATTCATTTCTATAGAATTTAATTCAAATGAAGACCCCAGTCTGCCTCTCAACGTAAAGATCGAGGCACGTTGGCGTTCTTTCGGTATCACCGGTTTTCAATTTTCACATACCTCTTTAAACAATGGCTCTTAGGCGTTGACTTAAAGGTTTTTTTCCTATCTGAGCAACACGTGTCAATTCAGAGAACAGGAATTATCCAAGTATGACTTGCTTAAATAATAACAGAGCAATATACATTCAGATGATTGACTTGACTATATAAAATATAATTTGAGACCTATGTTTTAATCTTCAGTTTCTCTTTGCCATGAAAAGGTGTTATTTGCTGCACTTTAAGTGGCTTAATAGGGCTCGAGCCTGTTTGTATGCGGAACCGCAGTTCTTGCCGCAGGGTCTGGCAGTAAAAACTGATACTAATAGACACTAGCGCCTCTTCACTGGGTCCTATATTTAGGACCATTCAATAGCTCCAGGAGGCCCAGTGATATTTAAGACACTCATCTTTGCCTCAGTCGAAACTGCAGACAAACGTACATGGGAAGATGAGTCCTCTTGTGTCAGGTGAATATTATCTTAGGATGAATGTAAAGTTCTGCATTAATATCTGCCCCAACCTAGCGCTGACGCTCGAAACTGGACCGGGGAATGACAGGCTTGTATTACATGTAATGTATACTCGCTGTACAATTCCAACAGAAGTATCGCGTAATAAATATTTTATCCAAGCTTTTTTTTTAAGGACCACCATAAACTTTCCTTCAGTTGTCTTGTCCTACTTTATGTCAGTTATATGCGGACGGGATATAATCTTGCAGTCGTCTAAATATAACACGAGGAAAACCCACATGTTTAAGCGTAATTTAAAACATCTTAAAATAGCAGGTAGGTTAAACCTCTTGAAATGTTAAGTTTTAATAAACATGAGCAAGTCGAGGTTATTTATGTTGCCCATTAAAAACCCACCTGCGAACTTTTCCCAGATTTTGCTGTGCCAGAAACTATGACGACCTGGTTATTAACCAAAGTCTCCATAAATTCAGACCGGGCTTTCCAAACCGACAAAGTCTTCCTTTCTTTGAGTAACATATAATATCGAGACGAATAAGGCAACCCGTCGAACTGATTCAGCTCCAGATCGTCGCCGAAATCCAAGCCAACTTCTCGCCCATCATCCGCTTCGGAGCACAGCTCCTCCGGCAGCTCGTTGTCCGCCATGGCCGCGGTTTATAACATCAGATGTAAGAGGTTATTACTGGTGAACTCCGGCAAAAGCATTGACGGCAGGGTTTGCTGTTGTCATCCAGAGTTGAGGAACAACTTTGTACAGAACACGTCGCTCCTTCCCTAAATTTGGGGGGGAATACGGGAGATGGCAGTTTTCGTAGCAAAGTGTTTGTATCAAGATATATTCTAAAAGTAAGAACCCAAAAGTGAAATGCAAAGCAGCAACAAGCAAACTAAGTCACCCGAAAAAATATTTCATCCTAAATAGTTTTCCGGCGCACAATGTTGCGTCTTTTGTTAAGCGCATTTGGTCCGTGAATGAACGGCAGCGGCAAGCGTCCATTGTAGCGCTCAATGTGGTCATGTGGCTCCTTTAATCCCATTATAATCTAATACCGGGACTGGGAGGATGGGAACGCACAATGAACAAATACAGGTCAACCAAGTTATAATTAACACAAAGATCATTAATTCGCACCAGATTTCCAACATTCAGAGAAGATTAGCTAATGTGTTTTACTTTAGAAAAATATACAAATAGTCTATTTATGTTATGCTCTAAGTATTTAAAGAGCAATGTGTAGCCTGTTGATTGCTAAAAATAAACGTACAGGGGCGTAGTTTTACGGCAAACAATTAGTGACCATGTATATTTGTAAAGTGTATGAGATAAAGAATTGCAAGAACATGCATCGATAGGTCGAGTCAATGCGCCCTTAAATAACACTGATTGCATTTGGTCTGGTCTTAGAGGGAGTTAGTAAGAACCGTAACTAAATAACTGAAAAGAAACAATTCTGCGGCCCAATAGTGGTACGAAATGAAAGTGGGCAAAGTTAAAGTTTACCTTTACTATGACAACCACTAAACACTGCTACCCCAAACACAAAGGGGAAGGTGCAGTGCATCGTTCGCAAGATTCTTTTCTCCTTTGATCGCTGTCATTGAGATTCCATTATCTATCGATCGATGGAAAATCCAGGTACTCATTTTTTTCTTAATCGAACTGCTTTTGTCTGTAAAAATAGAAAAAAGGTGCTCTAACGATATCCTAATTACCGATGGTTTGCAATTTATCACATTCTCCGTCCCTGAGAACGGTTTATTGGCCTATGTTTTAAGCAGAGGTGGAGGAAGTACTGAAGCTTAGTACTTAAGTAAAAGTACAATTATCCTGCAAAATATGTACTCAAGTAAAAGTAGAAGTGCTACATCAACAATCTTACTTAAGTTAAAGTGCTAAGTACTTTAAAATTTACTTTAAAGTATTTTTTAAGTAAAAATACTCACAATGATTTGTCTCAATGTCTGAGGTGTGCCATTTTGTAAAAGAACAGTAGATATACTGACTAATAATTACAAGCAACTATACAGTATATGTGTATTGGAGAATTTGGTGTGCTTATGTGTAGGACTTGAGTGCTGGTCTTTTGGTTGTGAGGCAGAAGTGCTAGCAGTGTGTTTGGTATCTTTTGGAAAAAGTAGTGGTGATATCCTGACACATCTGTTTTCTTAGGCTGTGGGTGTCTGGGACTACCTGATTGTGCAGGTTCCATGTACAGGGAGCTATGGGGGTGGGGGAGACTTGAACCCTGGTCCTTGGGTTGCAAGGCAGCAGTGCTAACCACTGTGCTATCTGGCTGCCCCACTCCTACCAAACCCTGTAGGTAACTGATGTAGTTGCTTTCTTTAGGCTCCAGCTCACATTCTCAGTGATCAGTATTTCAAGCTGTCAGCAACTGTGGTGCCAGTGGTTTGAGCTGCCTAGTCTGTGTGAAGCTAAGCAGGATTTGGTCTGGTCAGTGTTTGGATGGGAGCCTAGTTGGTCTGGGAAGATCCTGGTTTTTTACTGTAAGGTCTAATTAAGGGTTGTTTGGTATCTTTTGGAAAAAGTAGGGGTGATATCCTGTCTCACATCTGTTTTCTTAGGCTGTGGGTGTCTGGGACTACCTGATTGTGCAGGTTCCATGTACAGGGAGCAATCTTAAATTTGAGTTCTGATCGAATTTATCCCATAAGAAATGATGGAAAACCAATTAATTAATTACACCTAAATATGTTTTTTTCAAATCATTTAAATACAATATAAACAGGATAAAACAAGAAGAGCATTTTTTTCTTAATGGCTTTCAAAACGATAAAGATCTTATCCCAACATTACCCCTGTCCTGCCCGGATCGGCCGCTCTTTCCGTGTGCCACGCCCCCTCGTTAACCTCGTGTGAGATCCCCATGTGATCAGCTGTTTCTGGTTGTTGTCATTAGTCCTCTGTATTAAGTCCGTGTTTCAGTTTGTTTCCCCAGGCCCGTCATTGGGTGCGTTCGACTTGCTTACAACGCTGGCTTAAAGCAATGCATTCTGATCCTGACGCAATGTATTACGGTTAGATTCATTGCGACCTCTCACCCGGCTGCACAAACTGGAACCGTCTCAGTGAAGACACATCTTTGCCCTTATTGGCTGAAGAGTTTAGTTACACGCATGACGTTTGTGTCCCAGGCATAAAATGTAACGACTAAATTGTAGAAATATAGTTGAGTAGAAAGTACAGATAATTGCCGCAGAATGTAATGGAGCAAAATAAATAGTATGCATTATTATTTTTACGTAAGTAAAGTATAGATACGTAAAAATGTACTTAAGTACAGTAACGAAGTACAAATACTGTGTTACATTCCACCACTGGTTTTAAGCTTTGTGTTTAGGGTATTTGCTTCTCAGGAAATTAAGAGATAACTACTAGTGACATTTTGACCACATGCAGACCGTCTTATTCTACCTCAAAGTAAAAAAAATAAAGACGGTAACGCCCTGTGTTTTCTACATGATTCCAAGTCTACAACATCCATATTTACTGCAAGAGTATCTGGCTGCCTTTCCTGCGTACTTTCGAGACCTCTAATGGCAGTTGATTAACATTAACAGTAATTAATGGTGAGAGTCAATTATTTTTTTTAAGAGCATCGAAACCGCTGGGCACCAGTGCTCCCTGTAATCGGGAAGGTGAGTCACCACAGCATCGGCTTGGACTGGAGCAGAGGATGCGGGTCCCGGACCGGACCGCCGGAGAGCTGGACCCGCTTCTCCCTGGAGGTGGAAGATAAAATGCACGCCTTTGGTACCATATACAAGTACGTGGAAAAAATAAATAAAACAATATTTTTGCTAAAAAAAATCTGATATTTAACATTAATGAATACAGCATAGATTTTAATGAAATTTGTCGAATGAAGTACAATTAGATTATATTAATCTATTAAACAGACACTATCAAATGGGACTTAAGTGGCATATCGCAGTGTTTCCCAAACCAGTCCTCATGGCACACTGGACAGATCTACATTTTTGTTTTAACCCAGTTCCCAGAACACCTGACCCAAGCAATCAGGAGCTCAAACCCCTTACATGTGTGCTGGGAACTGGGATAAAAAAGAAGTGTGGATCTGTCCAGTGTGCCCTGAGGACTGGTTTGGGAAATACCAGCGTATCGTTTACATCGGTGAAACCAGAATGCTGAAATAGCTGTATTCTAACAGCTCCTGACATTTCAGTCCAGGGTCTTTACTGTGACACCCTCCAATGCAGTCGACTCAGCGTTGAATTTTGTTGCCCATTTTTAGGGGCTATGGCACTACACACACTATGGCCGGTCTGAAGCCGAGTACCACCTACAGGTTCAGGATCAAAGTGTGCCATCCTTCTGGGGAGTCCACTTACAGCTCCATCGTGTCAGCTTCCACTGCCAGTAAGTGTGGCGTAGCACTTTGTACGCCCTGGTCCAGCTAAAAACATGTAGCATGCTAGGTTTGCACTACTTCACCTCTTAATTGGTTTACGGAAAATATTAGGATAGGAAAGGTATCACTTTCCATCTTCTAATTGCTTATCCCAAGCAGGGATATTGGGCCACTGAAAAACAGAGTTAATTATATCAGGAGATAAAACAAGCAAAGAAACTACTGTCCAGCCACCAAATGTGACTGTAAATTGTGAGAATGTATGTGCCCTGTGGTATACAGATATCAAATGACTGTACATTGCTATTGAAATTTCAGCTTTTGTTGAAATGTAGGCCAGAAACAAAACAAATTACATCAGACCATTACTCACCTTTAAGGCCTCAAATTTAGCAATTTTCAGGTGAAAACAAACGGTTGATTTTAGGGAAAATATAATCAAACTCCTGACTGGTTGTATCGTCAATAAAGCAGAAACTTCAATAAAGGCGGCTAGACTTTTGGCAACCACTTCTGACAGGTACAACATATCGCTGGAACTTCTCACTTATCACTGACTCAAGTGCAGGGAGGAAATGTGAGGAGGAGGTACACGGATATTACACTGGCTTATCGCGTAGGAGACCAAGGAAACAAAGCATAGAAGGTTCCTGAAGCTCAAGGCTCCCTCACCTATAGCTTGACATACCCAGTGATATTAGCTGGAGTGCACCTGAGATTTGCCGGATGGGCCCCTATGTAAACAAGCCTCCCTGCCCTGGGTTTACACCAGGAGAACCACTGAATGGGAAGGACCTCCATCAGGCTGTCAACATGAACGACCAGGAGCAGGTGGCCAAGGTGCTTCAGTCTGGGTAAGCGCTTACTATCATGTTAATAAATCTTTTTTTTTAAATTTTACATTTGCACAAGTCCAAGTACAGGAATGCTGGAATTTGTATCTTCACCTACCCCAGATTGCTCTCCATAGCTTGGGCATCACAGTGCAGGATCAGGGAACGTGTCACGCCCCTGGAGCTGGGGGTTAAGGGCCTTGCTCAAGGGCCCAGGGTCATGTGACTGTTCTGCTGAGGTTGGGGCTCAAACCGGAGACCTTCTGATCACTGCTCAATATGTGTTAATTGTGTTTAGTGTTTTATTAGACATTATAATGATTACAAATGTAACATATTTAGCTCAACGTTTTCTATGTACAATACATAATTATGTCTTCAATCAGATATGTCATATATATACATATATATGTGTGTGTATATATATATGTGTGTATATATTAGGGCTGTCAAAATTAACGCGTTAACGTGGATTAATTCATCACCATGATTAATTTGATTAAAATTTTCAGCGTGATTAACCCATCTGCAGCGCAGAATGACTCAAAATCCCAGT
>JAODLC010000045.1:5899196-5913600 GCA_026781145.1 Hippopotamyrus pictus | reverse complement strand
TTTTTTTTTTTTTTTTTTTTTTTTTTTTTTTTTTTTTTTTTTTTTTTTTTTTTTTTTTTTTTTTTTTTTTTTTTTTTGTGAAGCAGTTTCTGAGAAAATGTTTCTTCATGCTTCTGAAGTAAGGAATTTTTGGAGGTGTGTGTGTGTGTGTGTGTGTGTGTGTGTGTGGTTTTTCATTGGACAGTGATGTCATGACTGTTTTGTTTCTGTGAAGTTTAGTTCAGATGCTGGTGCAGCGTGGTGCAGATGTGATGAGGAAGAGCAGCGATGGGAAGGACAGGTGTGCAACTATCACGCATGGAATGCCACTGCATACAGGAGAATAGGGGCGTGTCACTGCTGGCAGACTGACCCCCTTCTTGCTCCCCTGCTTTGCAGCCTGACCCTGGCTTGCTTCGCTGGCCACTTGGAGGTGGTGAGGTACCTGAGGGGGTGCAGTGCCACCTGGATGTCCCGGGAAGGCGGGGGACCCACGGCACTGCAGGCCGCTCTGCACGGGGGCCACCAGCCTGTCATCGCGTACATGATCCAGGATGGCTGTGAGGTGAAGGGTAAACCCCACACCCCCATCTCCAGCAACCCCCCCCCCCCCCAATGGTTTTAAATAAGAGAGTGTGTATCAGAGTATTGGTGCATAATCTGAAGGAAACTGCAGAGGTGCCAATATTTTTGCCCAGAACTGTAATCGACTAATCACACTGCCAGACAGAGTTGGATAATTCAGGTCCAGAGAGTTTAAGTCCAGACCAAGATTTTGTTTCAACCAACTAGTTGAGGTTAAAGAATCACATTCACAGAGTAGAGAACTGGTTGGCTGAAAGAAAATCTTGGTCTGGATTTTTACTCCCTGGAGCTGAACTACCCACCTCTGCTCCATTATGGACTGGTAATAGGCCGGCGTGGTTTAATGCGTAGGCTATGCAAAGGAAAACATCACCACCATCACCTTGGGAAGAGTGGAACGGTTAATTAAATCTGCAAAACCCATGCTGATGTCAGCCTGTGGCCCCCATGGGGCCCCCAGATAAGTTAATCTTCGCCTGGTCTCAAGCTGTCGCGCCTCCTCCTCTTAGTATGACGTCATAAACACGCAAAGTTTCGATTCCCTTCTTGCTTCCGATTCCCGCAGGTAGACGGGAGGGACGCCGTTTCCGGACGGACGCCCCTCATGGAGGTCTCTGCGGTGTCAGGGAACGCGGCTGTGGCGGCACTGCTCATTAACGCGGGGGCGAGCGTCAACGCCGCGGACAGGAGGGGGAAGACGCCCCTCATGGTATGAGCTAACGGGGTGGGGGGTGTAGGTCTGGTGCTACAGGAGGGCGGAAGGGGGCGTCACACCTCTCAGACAGACCACCCTGCCCCCTCGGTGAAGACCAAGGCCTAATTTTATTTAATTATTATTCTCATTTTAACTACGCCATTGTGTGTAGTGGAGTCAGAGTTGGCAGCTTTCCCAAGATATTTCAAGATGGTTGCTAGCTTAGTTAATCGAGCTTTTAACAAACAAAACGGACATTCGAAAATGGATTTTAGTCGCGTGTGTTTATTCGCACACGTTTATATAGGCTTTTCCAGAGCGTTGTATGGGTTACTTGACCTGGTGGTAGCTGCTTAATCGCTCATGTAAGAACACAAGAAATTTACAAACGAGAGGAGGCCATTCAGCCCATCAAGCTCGTTTGGGGAGAACTTAACTAATAGCCCAGAGTTGTTAAAATCTTATCTAGCTCTGATTTTAAAGTTTTGCTTTGTTTGTAAAAGTTGTCGGCTATTGAAATGAAGCTCAGAGAGTTATCATGCGATGGTGTATGGATGGTTCATATGTGTGTGTGTGTGTGTGTGTGTGTGTGTGTGGTGTAGTGTAGTGATGCACTAAGCAATTGTATATCTGTGTGTAGTGTGTGTGTAATTTTTTTGGGTTTAGTCACCGCCCCCTCTTTGCATTTTAATTGCGCCCCCCCCCCCCCATTCATTTTCCACTGGCGTTGGGTCTGGAATCCTACAGTGCCGTCAAGTCCAACACCCCGCTAACCGGCCTAAGGAAATCCCAGTGTTTGGTACGGCAGGGGTGTTACTCGACAAAGTTCTACTGGGGCACCAACCCCCACCCTCCATTACCATATGATCTGAATGGGAGATTTTACTGGGGCACAGCATATAAATACTGAGGCATGTGCTCCAGTAAAATGGGGCCAACGACACCGATGTGGTACGTCGTGACATCACGAGGTATCGTGATTTCATCCGAAGCTGGTGCTTTTCCCGATGCTAAATCTGATGATTGCTTGCTGGTAGTTTGTGACTTGCGGGTGGATGACACCCAGGAATGTCAAGAGAGAAATTGGGGGCAGACCAGCGCAGCAGAGTGTGTAATGAGAAAACTGGCCACGGAAACAGGATTCCATGCATTTCATTCTTAATTTAAACAGTTTTCAAGAAAGGTGATAAACCAGCAGACAGCTGCTTGATAATTCATCTACTATTCCCTCTACAGGCAGGGTGTCGAACTGCAGCCCTCGCTGGAATGTTCATCAATTGAAACATATGCTAAGGTCCACTAGGAAATGAACAGGAGTCCCCTGATCTTCAGCACTTAATTACATAGATGGCACAGCTCATTAATTTGATGCAAAGGAGTAAAGCCTTTTTTTTCCAGGTTGCTGTGCTGAACGACCACCAGGACCTGGTAAGCCTTCTGCTGCGTAACGGAGCAGACCTAAGTGTGAAAAACGAGGTAAAGAATGGGTATCGGGCAACCTCTGCAGTCTGTGGGGTTTCAGGTTACACAAGAGAAGGTCGTAAGTTTTCTGGTTTAATCTCAAATCCACTAATTTTTTCCTTCTTCAAATGTAGTTTGGCTCCAGTGCTGCAGAAATGGCAAGAGCGTTTGACAGACAAGTGAGTGTTTGAACAATGGCATCAGTAAAAATTACTTATAAATTGCAGTTTAAATTACAATTGTTTTTTTTTACAGAAAATTTTACACATGTTGGAAGAGAAGGAAACATGTTAGGACAAGGCAGCACTGTTGTCCTGGCCGCCAAGCCTACCTGACCCTCCTGTCTCCTCCCTAGCGTCACCCTAACAAGCCACACCTCGTACCTCTTGTTCCTAAGCCTCATGTCAATCACTCCATCTGCCTCTCATCAGCTCCCTTCGTTAGTCTCGTATATACGTGCTTCTTGGTCCTGTGTTCCCCAGTTTGGTCATTGACGAACCTCCTTGTTGCCAATGCCCTTCCTAATTTCCAGCCCCTTGCAGTCAAGTTCACTTCCATGGTTAGTTCATTTAAGTCCAAAATAAACCCATTTTGTTTTGCTACAACGCCTGCCTTCAAGTCCTTCGTCCCTATAGTGGATTAAATGTTTTTGTTATATTGTCCATTTATAAAATGTTTTTTAATTACATGGTTAATCGATTATTCAGAGTAACACTAGACTGTATTTAATAGTTATTCAGATCTATGAATGATTAAAAAAGATTAAATGAAACGTCTATTAAATTGTTTTTTAAACGTTTGTTTTATCTAGTGGTTTTATTTTATTTTCATTTTTTCATGAAGATGAAACTGACAAAAATAAAGATTTAAATAAACATATTTATTGTCAGTAATTTACCATAATGACCAAATATGAATGAAAAAAAATGGAAACAAGCTGTTTTTGTAGAACAAATTTATTAATTTATTTTCTTAACATTTGAGTTCTTGTAATACTCCAGATGGTCTCCAAATTTCAAAATACAAAACCTGGATAGCCAAAGTACCTTTCATACATGAGTATCTAATGTTCATTGCACTTAGAATAATTAACTAATTGTTGTGTTTGCCTGCAACACTGTAAATGGTAATAAAAAAGTATACACAGGAACAATGTAAGAATACTGATGATAGTGTATATACGCAACACATAACGACCTTCAATATTAGAATAAACTCACAAATTGACTGGAACGTGTTAAGACGGTGCGCACGTTGCTTGACTGTACTGTTTAACAGTTTTTTTTTTTTTTTAAAAAAAACGAGTCTTCAGAATTGAAAAGATAATGGGGAAAACGAACGATGTGGCTGCAGAGCAGTTATTTTCCAGTAGAGGGCACTATGCCCAAACCTATTTACATGGGGCAAAGCTGTTTAAAAGATCCGTACAATGTTCAGCAGAAAAAGTGAACTGTTAAAGATATATACACTGTGTAACACTGTAAAAAATATTAATGCAAAGAGGTTAAGCGAAGGTTATTCAGTCATATAAATGTCCCAGACTCCCAGTTCTGGGGAATCATTTGCTTATAGGCGATCTGTTTGATTGGAATAACGAACCCCAGTTTAACTTGGTTCAAGTGATGTAGCACAGCGATAGACAACATGGCATGTAAACTGTATTTTTTTGTCCCTCGTGATGCTTCCCTTTCCAGAGGCCGCCCAGCACAGCCGAGGTCAGTAAGCGCCTCTGTCCAACTCATTCTCCCCTGTGGTTGTACAGCTTGGGCAGATATGCCTTAACACCATTCTTGTGTGACCCTGTCAACCTGATTCACCACTAAGTGCATCTGGTAGCATCTTCAGTACGAAGTGTGCTTAATGGATCCTTAATTGTGCATTTAGGTTCAGGTCAGGGAACTTCTCAGTAGACAATCAACCTATCGAACTTTAAGGTTCCAGTCAAATCTCGAGGAACAGCGGCGACATGCAGTGCAAAAAAAAAAAAAAATGTGCATCCTATTTTCGAAAGCGGCCCACGTTTAACAGTTAAAGAAAAATAAAATCGATTTCATGGTGACTTTCCCTGAAGGCCGTCTTGAAGGATTTGCTCCATGGGGGGAGAAAACCTTGATGGATTCAAATTTATTTCCAGATAGTCATGGTTCCCCTTGGAGTCGACTCTGCTTGGTTGTTTTCTGCGCTGGGGGGGACGCAGACTGACATTGTGCAGGCAGGATGAAGGTCAGTGTGATCTGGCACGTCTTCTAGAGAGCTCGGCCAATCAGATTGCGGCGGCGCGCTCCCTCGCCATGACGACCGCATGGCTTTTCAGTTAACGTATGATGCTAACAGTCGGGTTGTTCCGTCTCCCCCCATGTTCTGTTGCTGCAGACTTTTACTTATTATTTTGGGGTTTTTTTCTTTGCCAGGCCACTGGGGGCGTTCCGGTTCTGGCCACAGATGAGTTGGGAAATGGGCCCGGTAGATTATGACCTGCTTGCAATAGCCAATGCCATCCATCAAATATAACAGCCAATAATTGAAGTGAATTTGCTGTTTTTGAAGACCGATAACCACAGCATCTGCCCGTCCTGCGAGAGGCTTTGATTTCGAGCCACAGCGCCGGGGGCATTTGGATTATTGTGTCTAACTCGTGTGATTCCATCTCAAAGGAATGATCCATCCATCCACCTTTTAACCACGTATCTCAGTCTGGGTCAGCGGGTCAAAGAAATGATCCACATCCTTATTTCATCACAAAACAGGCCGCAAGAACAGTATACTGGAGAATCGTGGTTGCATCGACTTGTTGGCTCGTCCCTATAATATTGACAGCATTCACGCTTCACTCAACCACAGGTTTTAAAGATTAAACTACGTAAAACGCAGCACAGTCCGTCTCCAATCTGCGTGTCACGTTTCTCCTCGCGGGGAGCCGTTGACCTCGTTCTACGTACGGTGAAATGAATGTAAACAGCCATTTGAGGAGCAGATGCTCCTCTGTAAATCGTCGAGGGAACCATCTCGTTTCCGATCGACTCTTCAAAGGCTTCCAGTCACGCCTGGCTTCCACAGCACCAGCGTGCTGCTCCACCAGATCGATGTCACAGATTTCAAACAGTGATATTCATTTTTTTTTTTTTAACCCTTCAAAACGACACGTCGTAAAACACCAAGGTAGCGAAGCACCAGGGTAACCCAGACACTCCCTCAGTTGTGGCGCCAACACTCTGTTTTTGCTCGTCAAAACGAAAAACGGACAACAGGAAATCGTCACCGAAGCTGTTGTTGAAAGTGTCCACCACAGTGCACTGCATTTTAATAAATACAGAACAAAAAATAATTTACATGTACCTGGACGGTCTGGTCTATAGCACCTTACAGAGGCCAGCGCTCATATGTTGGCTGCTTCTGCAAACCTCGGGGATTCGCAGGGATTTTCCCGAGTTTCGTAGTGCAAACGAGTGTCTCTGCCTGTGGGCGGGGCTTCAGGTGCGAGCCTTCAGCTGGAGGGCTTGGTGTTGACCGGGACCCGCGGCTTGGGCTGTGTGGGGGGGTTTCAGGGACGCAGGTCTGAAAACGACAGAGGAATCCATGAGGTTCATACCATGTCTATGAAACTATCCGCTGAGACGGTTTCCAAAAACCCTCACCTGCTCTTGAGAGGAATGGCCGGCAGAGGTTTGGGGACGGGAACACAGGGGACGTGGATGGGGACAGGGACTGGGGAGTGGGCAGCGGAGGGGCCGCGGACCACCCTGGAGCCCCTGCCCACTGGATCCGCCGGGAGTGGTTTCTGCGGCGGGCTGGGTCTGTCCACATCCTGTGAGTGACATGGCGTTAGAGCCAAACGGTGCAGTGCTGCCATGGTAACAGTGTAAGACAAGGATCCAAGCTGTCACTCAGGGTCACACGGGGATTGCCCTCGGCCCGACAGCTTGTCAAAAGGGATTCACTCCGTCACGTCTTTTTGTCCTGTTGGATTTTTGTCATTTTTCGCAACCGAGTTTAGTGGAGATGGCCTTTTAATACTCTTTTTTTATTGTATACCAAAACTTAAAACAATATATAAGGTATATAAAAGCCTTTGTCAAAGTCAAAGAAAGTGTTTAAAGCTATTTATCTGGATAGTAAATACAAATTTGCTCAAAAAAAGAACTATTTATTATTTGAAGAAATGCAAATTAAGAGTAATACAATAAAAACCAAGAAGAATTTTTTTCTGTTCTCCAGAATCTTGTTGCATGGCTAGATGATCACCGGTTCAGGTCCAAAACCTCTCCCAGCAATTCCATGTTAAATTTCACCACCAGCTGAGTTAAATAACTTAATTATTTAAATAACTCAGTGAGGTACTGATTAGCTATACCAGCCGTGCTAGTGATTCAGTCTAAAAATGCATGTCACATTATTACAAATAAGGCGACTATAGGAGAGGTTTTGAAATGGCTAAGCTGACACACTTTGACAAACATAAAATCATAGTTTTACACCAACAGGGAGATCTTCTAAACATATTTTTTTTACCGCTTAAGACTTTTGCACAGCGCTGTCTATTTAATGTAACAGAACCACAGCCTTCCTGAAGTACGAGACGAAAGAAATCGATGCGAAATGTACCACGGCCACTAGGAGGCGCACTCATCCTGCCGCCCATGCCTGGGTAGCCCCAAGAGCCGCATAAACGTGATGCGACAGAGTGCTCTCATGTGTCGCTAATCTTCTCGGAGGAGATGAGATGGTGATAAACGTCTGGTAGCTACTTCACAGCTGCTCCACGCTGATTTGTGCAGAGAATGTGGGAGAACGCCATTTCCTGTTCGTAGGTGCCAACCTCGAGTGCAGCGAGGCATCCATAAAGAGAACAGCTTGGCACGGGTATCTGCTGGTCAGGCGGTGTTTTTTTATTTATTTGTCTTCTGTTTTCTGCTCTTTGGGACAGACCTCTCAACCTTTACCGCTGCTTCCCGAATCGTCACTCCCAGCCTTTGTTTTCCCCGATATTCTGCACGCTGATAATTTTGAAGCGCCGAGATCCGGCTGGTGTTGGGCCACGTCTCTGTCCCTCCGGAGGAAAGCTCAGGCACCTTGTCCACCTGCTTGGATTATGGGGACCGAAGTGGTGCAATGCCAGGGATGGCCACTTGGGGGGCGAGACCGCTGTAGAGCTTCACAGGGGCCACTGCCCTCGGATCGCTGCAGTGTGGCGATAACGGCATTTCGCCTCGGAATTACATTTAACCAAGGACACCAGTGGGTGGCTGGGGGGGGGGGGGGCAGCCTCAGTGTCTCACGTCACTGAACCATGCAAGTGGAATCTGGGGTGGCGGGTGTTGTTGTTTTCATGTAGGTGTATACAAAACTGCTGACAGAAAAATTCTTCTGTTATTCTGTTATTCTTGATTTATTCTCTCTCTTTCTTCAAATAACCCTGATAAATTTAAACGACAGCTTCCTGTAAAATTCCAAATATCACCGAATAACGGAAAATGTGCTTGAAGTATATTTACAGTTAACCGCAACTAGAAGCTAACGCTCTTCGTTATAAACCTAACGCTAGCATCGTATAGCTAAGGGTACTACGCGCAGTGTGGCACTGACCAGCCTGCTGACTGGCACGAGTGTATCGACATGCTGTAATGTTGCCGTAGCTCCACGAGTGACTCTCCGAGCCTCAAACGTTCAGGCTACATCCAGAACGTTGTGGCCTGGGAGGAGGGGGCAAGGGATTAGCCAGATGGGGGCTGAGTAGCAAGTAGGTTATAGCGTTCTTCGTGTTCTTGTTCGGTGAGTCCGTTTTCTGGGAATGTCCGAGACGTGAGTGGCCTCGTGCTTTTACACGCACGACAACTTCTCAACGGACACGTCACAACAATCCAGCAGCTAAAGACCCCCCCCCCCCCTCCACCGACACAAGGGGTCCTGTGTGTCTCGAGTACGACGGGAGCATGGGAAATAAAGACTCGGATTAGCATGATTTAACTCCTGGGGGATTATGGGTAAGAATGGGGGGGGGGGGTGTTTGCTATAGTAATTATCCAGCTGCATAAACAGACACGATGTGAAATTGCAAGCAGGGCTTCGTTTAAGATACTTGGGGGGGCGGGGGGCAGCAGTTGTTGGTTCAAATTCCAGGAGGGGCCTTTCCGAAGTACCTTTGAGCAGAATATTGAATGTGAAAGGCTCCAGTGAGACATCCAGCCATGTATGTGAGCGAGAACCGTACGCTGTGTTGGATAAAACGTCAAAGCATCTGCTGGACATCGAATGAAAATAAGCCGCTACTGAACTGAACGAAGAGTGTTGTGTTGTAACTGCAGCCAGGACACTTACCATGCTGGCTCTGAAGGAAGTCTGACACGGAAGATTCCGGAAGGGCGCAGCCCGAGGCAGAGAGCAAGTGTGGGAGGGGAGCACTCTGTGCGGCGGGGATGTGGCAGGCTGTGGTTGGGGGCTGAGATCCGGGGATAGGGGGGATGGGCGGCTGATGAGGATAGGCTGGTACTGGGGCAGACAGCGGAGGTTTTGGTGGTGAAAGGCGTGAGCCGGCAGAAGGGGCGGCTCTGTCCCACAGGGAACCGGCTGTGGGCAGACAAGGCAGAAGCCACCATCAGTCTCCTCCTCTCCCTCCTTCCAATCTCAGCATCCAGTTGGCCAAGTCTCTTTAAATACTTACAGATATTACCAGGTACCAGCATCCCACTCTCATTTCCAAACAGAGGCTTCATCTCATTTTGCTCAACTTACACACTGCCACATTTAACGTGCACGTTCACTCACTTAGAGCAAGTATTCACGGGTGTCCCGTTCCTCAGATCAGCCAAGTACAGGGTGCTTGAAGTACACTTTATCCACACTTTGGCAAATATTGCATGATAACGGCCTTTTAACGGCTTAAGTATTTAGACCACAATGCACTGACTAATGTTTACATCGAGCGCGAGGAAGTCTGCCAGCTTATCAGAGTCCAACATGCCTCTAAAGGAGTTTCAGTTTAAATGTGCAAAGTTGTATAACGTCAAACACAGCCAACACAAATAACAACATAGTTGTAGCGTGTCTCTTGTTTACCTCTTCGGCTATCAAGTGCGTCCCATTGCTTTCAGGAAATCCCCGCACACTTGGTCTATTCCCATACACTTGCACACTTTGCGTCTTACATCAACAAACATCATCAAATTGTGTAGTACCTCAGTGCGCTTGCCCTTAACTGGGGTAAATGGGACACATTTACCCCACTTAAATGTTTAAATTGCACATTCAACACCTGCGGTTACTGAGTTAACCAGCCAGACGGAACGTTATAACCCTCAGCGGAAACTTCCTGCATTTCCCAGCTGGAAAAGCAAAGGGACTCTACAGACTCCCCCGAGTGGCGTGCTCCTCAAGAGGTAAGCCTCAGCACCTCAGTCTACGTGCACCATGCACACCTTCCGGAATATTCTCCCTTCCTGAGCAAAATCCCTCCATCTGTCTTCTTTCTGCTGCAGCAGAAACTTTTGCGATGTAAAATTAAACACATGTAAAAATATTTCTGACATCCAGGCAGATTTTAGGGGACCATTTTCTACATCCTGAACAAACAAGCGAATGGAGCGGTAATCACTGGATTAAAATGATCTCCAGTTCTGTCGTAACTCCATAAAATAGCTAATCAAGCTCATGGCACACTCACTTAGATTTGAAAACAGTTTAACCAAGTGTTTAATTGCACAATGCAAAATCAAACAATTGTACGACAGCCTAAAACAAATGGATGTGAATAAATGCATGGCATTCTAAAAGAACTCTATTTCACCTTAAAACAACTAAACAAACACTCCAAAACAAATGTATACTATCTTAAACTGAACAGACATACTGAATTATAAAACAAATGTACACTACTTTTTAATGGATACAAATGAACTACAAAATGTTAAACAAAGTAAACAATCGTGCTGTGCTCTGAATGAAATAAACAAACATCCGGCACTTGAAAAGCAATGATATGCTACTTTAGAAAAAAGGTCCTATCGTTTGCACTGAGCAAATGGATTGAGTCGGAACGGAAGCCGACTTTTAGGAACCGAGACCAAGACGGTTGCGGCGGTGACAGATGCAGGATTTAAGGCTTTTGTGGTGACCGGAGTACTTGTTAGCACTCATCAGAATAAGCCAGAGAAGGGGTTAATGGAGTGGGTGATTCAGAACATATACGTGGATGGTCCCCCCTCACCACGCGACAGGGGAACATCTTTATCAAATCTAGAGGCATGGTTTGTGGAGAACATAGTGTGGGAAAAGAGTTTGGGAGAGACATACCTTATATATGCTGGGGCTCTGGGATTTGCCTGGGGTCGGACGAGACGGGGAGGCCCGATACCCAGAATGCATCTGGCTGGATCTGGCTGACCTTTTCTGACCCATGGACCTTCACAGAGTACAGCCATAAAAAAACAATATATATATATATATATATATATATATGGATGGTGCTTTTTTACCCTCACGCTACTGGAAAGCATCATAAATTCCTTTCTTTTCCATTCACTTTTCAGGGCATGTATGAGGAGCTAGGTGATGTTCCAACCCCCCCCCCCGAGCCGTACCTCAGCTTCTCCATGGTGCTCTTCTTGCCGCTGCACAGCAGACCAATGAGGGTCCTCCTCTTCAGGCAGAGGACGATTCCGCCCAATAAGAAGCTCAAGATGGCCGCCGGAACACCCACCGTCACTCCGTGGCCGTCACCTTGGAAACGGAAACACGCGTCACTACAGGAAACCTGCGCGATACTGACTTCCAAGTAATTATATAATTGAGACATAAAAATCATTCAATTAAGGGCTGCTTTCTGCAAACATAAACGCCTAATTGAATATCTGTAAAAACATGTTTAATAGGTGTTGCCGTTTGTGCAGCCGATGACCGGCTAGACCTGGAGCTAGCTGCATATCTCAGGTGGAAGATTGCTGTTGTACGCTTTTGGCAGAGGCAATTCTAGGTAGGTGGGCATAAGAGGGGTCATAATTCATACAGAGGGGCCAACCGTAACATTAGCCAGTTAAATGTTTTGAATTGGCGAGTGACAGGGGAGGCGGTACTACAGGGGCCAATCAGCTTTCGGCTAGGGTCAGTATCCCTGCGTCCCTTCCGCTGTATACGCCCTGCCTTTTAGTGAACACCCTGAACCGCTATGTTTAGAAATATCTTCTATACGAACAGACAAACGTGAAGACAGATCTAGCAGGTAACTGAGCCGAATGCTGAGGCTTTCAGGTCCTGTTTCCGCGAAGAACATTCAAGAACATCGCCAGACAGCTTCTCTTTGAAGTGCGTGTACATCGTCCCGCTCAGAGGGGAAAAAGGGGAGGGTCCCATTGCCCGTACCTGCCAGCCGCATGGGGCCGCTGTCCACGCTGCCACCAAAGCCTGACTTATCACAGAAGGGAGGGGACCAGTGCGCCTCACAGTGGCAGTTTTTATTATTGTTACACACCTGCGGGGATATTATAACATGTGTTATGGTTACAGGTTAAGCACAGAATGACACAAGTGTCACTGTTACAAATCAGCTAAGTATATTGGAACATAAACATTGCTGTTATGGACCAGCTATACAATACATCACCCTAGTTGTTGTTAAGAAACAGTCAAGCATGTTACAATACTTTGGTTTTTCTAATAGAGCTGCCAAAGATCATACAACACACTGGTTGCTGTTGTAGACCAGTAAAACATGTAACAATACTCTATTTGTTGTTACAGAGGAGTGAAATACATTACAGTTCTCTGGCCGTTATATGATCCAGTCAAACACATCAAAACATACTGTGAGTAAGAATAGACTTGCGAGTCAGTTCTTGTACTATTACGGACCCGGACTGATACCAGTACATCTCAGGGAATCCTGGTACTGGCCTTCGGGCTGCAGTCTTCAGTCTGGTGCTTAACCCCAATTTACCGCAGTAATAATATATAATATTAAGCGATATAAATGCATGAAGTAGAAGTGTAAGACATGTGAGTCACTTTGGGTAAAAGTGTCTGATAAGAATCCAAATCAGGTAATTAATTATGGGATGGGCGATGGCTCATCGTCGTCACGGTGAGCGACTCCCCCTGTTTTTCACACGGTCACAACGGCAGCGCAGTGGGGGGTGAAGAAAGATTCCCTGTAAGGAAGTAATTAAGGCCAGCTGCAGGCGGTTTCAGGGTGACAGCGTTTGGGGGGGGCATATTGATGAAAATGCTGGGGAGTACCAAGCCTGTTCCAGTAGAAGGCGCTAACATCCCCCCTCTGGTGATACGAGGACCCCTACGCCTACACTGGAACCGGGTCACAGCGCCCACACCATCGGCACAATGATACCATTAACTCAGTTATTAACTAATTATCTCATTTACGTGTCCTGTGACCATGCATCCCATCTCAATGCCTCATGCAAAAGATAACAGCCATTAGACATGAAAGACATTACAGCCCACCCCCCCCCACACACACACAATGTCAGCGTCAGAATGAGCGATGCTGCTGGAGACTTCGGCAAAGCAAGCTTGAGTTTGGCTCTCCGTGCGTCACTAACAGTGTCGTGGGACAGTGGGTGGCTCTTTAAGGCGGACGCAAGCGGGAGTATGACAGGGAAGCCATCAGAGCTCTGCGGGTAAAGGGAGATTAATGGGGACGTGGGATTCCAGTCACGGCAATGCGGGGCCTGACATGGCGATTCTCCCCCCGGTCTCCGGGATCACTCACCCCCCGGGCGCTACACTTCCCTGAGCACTCGTGCACCCCGAACACGCTGACGTTCTGGCACTGTCGGTTCAGGCACATCTGGGGCAAAAGGACAGACAGATTCAGGAAATGAAGGCTAGGACTTCAGAGGCTGGGGTCAGCACTCCTTCCTGCTGCACAATATTCCTACGGCTTTACGGGACCATCCGAGCAGTTTAAACGTAAGAAGGGATTGTAGGAACATGATGTGCGATTTTTTTGAACATGTTCCAGGCGCCAAATTCAGAATGTCTTTCTGAAAAAAAGCAATAAAGTTACTGTTTTCAATTTTAAAGTGGTTAAAGAGGATTTAGAAATCACTACTTTATGTTTTTATTTGCATTTTACATGCTGCCCTGACTTTTTTAGAATTCAGGTTTGTGACTACGGAGCAGTTGAAAGGTGATTATGCAAGCATTCTAGGCAAGGGCCGGGTCACAAAGGTACTGACCCCAGCGGAAAGCTGATTGGCCGCCGGAGTGCTTCGCCCCCTGTCACTCATGCTTCAGGACATATCATTGGCTAATGGTAAGGTCTGTCCCTCTGTATATATTACGACCCCTCTTATGACCCACATCATAAAAAAATTCTACAATGGCCCCTGAATCTGTGTGTGACTGTAGGTATGCTGGGCCTTCTCTACACGCTCCACACGTGTGATTCTGGAGACTGTGCTCACCATGTTGTCTCCACATTTGGTACCAGCCAGTACCAGGCCTGGGTCTGGCATGTCGTCACCCAGATACACGTGTGTCCCGCGGCACAGGATCCGCCCGCCTTCCTGCAGGGGGATGTTGGTCTCTATGGAGACGGCGTTCGTACCAATCACTGGCCGGGCGGCACCACCCTGACACTGGATCTTGCCACACTTGGCATCGCTGCAGACACACAATGGGCGCCAGTCACAGTGAAAGATACAGCATGCTGCGATTGCCCTAAAACGCAGCACC
>JAODLC010000045.1:5882331-5897311 GCA_026781145.1 Hippopotamyrus pictus | reverse complement strand
GGAGGGGGGGGGGCATGATGTCAAAGGCAGGCAGTCTGACCCGGCGGCGCCTGGGTGCCGTCCCCGATGAAAGGGGAGGGGCGGCTCCCCCTGCAGGTGAGGGCACGGTGCTGCGGCTCTCTGAAACTTAAGAAGCTAGTGTCCCATTAAAGGATGTGTGTGTCTGTGTGTGTGGGGGGGGCAGATGATTCACAGCAAATAGACCGAGAGCAGCCCAGATTTTAACGAGGCCCTTAGTGGGGCCACCCTCTAGCGGTGCCAGATGAGGGCCCGGGTACCGGTTTTTGGGGGGGGGGGGGCTGTGGTTGGCTGTGGCCTCATGCAGCTGTCACCCTATTGTCCGTGACTAAGGCGGGGACTAAAACCCCACAGCCACCGTTCATAACGTCCAACGCAGATGTCTGCCTTCGCCGGCGGGAAGAGCCCCGTTTGGCTTCGCCCTCGCTGGCTTCTGCCACCAGGCGCTCCTCAGGGCATTTTAACATTGATTTATTCACCAAACATCCAGCTGCACAGACGAATAAAAATGTCGAATTTGCTGCGAGTATCCAACGCGTAATGAAACACGTTCCGTCAACATAGCCCCACTGTTTGAGTAAAGAAGGCAGGCCAGAGAACTTTCTGTTGAGTCAGCTGGAAGACGGCCTACTGTCACACCATCCGCCTGTGCAGTTCTGTGGGTGCCCCCCCCCCCTCCCAGATAGTCACAAATCTGAGGTCTTTGATGGACATTGTCTCAGAATGTGATCCATCATCTCCAACAGGGATGAAGGCGCGCAAGGTGACCGTCCTGACCGACCCGTACATCCTGTACCACTGAAGAGAGACAGGAGAATTCTGGAAGGTGATGTTTCAGACGTGCATAGGAGCGTTTATTTTCAGGACAGCACCCCATGAAGAATAAGGAGGGCCCTTCAGACCTGCGAGCTCACTGATACACTCTGCACATATGCTAATAAAGTTTTGTTTCCATGGAAATGTGTTGGTTTGTGCTCTGTTTGTGATGATGCAGTCAGAGTGAATCTTTTCTTCATTATATCTTTATGGTTCACTGGGGACAAACTTGGGCAGGGAACCTAAATTTTATACTCATGTATTTTTTTGCAGATTTATATCCAATTTAGATATTTTTGGCGCTATATTAGACCTGACTCTCTCCCACGGGCCTGTCTGGCTCACCTCCATTTTCACTCGTGCCACCGGCACCCAACACTGCTGACCTCCCTCTTCAGGAAACCGCGCACTTTCGTGTCTGGCCAGTAGAGGTCAGTGCAGTGGTCACCTAAGGTACTCCAGCTCATGCAAACCCAGCCGTCCTTGGCATAATCTTGCCATTAATGTTCCCCTGCAGCAGGAACTCCCGGTTTTGATGGGCAAAGTCTGCTGCGCGATCCAATCAGAGAAGGTGGCAAACCCATAACCAAGAAAACTACTTCAGAACTGCAATTAATGCTAAATTACTGGTGTACTGATCTCAACAAACTTCTCTGTCCTGTGTAGCAATACAAAATCCTACATATTACATATACATAAATTCCTATCTATGGGATCGTAAGCATGTGACCACGAGCTAAATACTATAGTCAAAATCAGAAGGCGGCCCCCGTTTGTGTTGTGCGTTTGGGGCCCCTGGCAGGAGGCCCCCGTGTCTGTTGTGCGTTTGGGGCCCCTGGCAGGAGGCCCCCGTGTCTGTTGTGCGTTTGGGGCCCCTGGCAGGACCTTACCTCCGGCTCGCCGCAGTCGCATTCCTCGGCCTCCTCCACATAGCCGTTGCCGCACTTCTGCCCTCCGTAGAGCACCTTGACCTCGGGCATGTTGAAGAGGCACATGCCCACTCCCTTTTCCAGACTGGCTACCAGATCCTTTTTACTGCAGCTGCTGAACACCGTGGGGAAGGGGTACCTGGTGAGGAAGGAGGGAGGGAGGGGGTCGAATCCCAACTCAATCGTGTGGAAGACAGACTCGGGTCAACTTATCCACATGCCCCAATAACTCAGGAGGGTAAAATTAGTTACAGCATCATGAGGGGGGGTAGTGCAGCCTAGTAGTTTAGGCCTCTGTGACTGTGATCAGAAGGTCGCCGGTTTGAATCCCATGCTTGCCTGAATAGTCACATTGCCAAGCGAGGGCCTTCAAAACCTCCTTCCCTCCCCCCAAAAATCATCCAGGTCAAATGGGTGATCCAGCACCCCAAACCTTACTTGCATCTGTACAAGTGTGTGTATGTCACAAAAAAAGAGAGAGTAAGAATCGATTACAGAGGAAAACCAAGGAAATCCTATGTACTTAGAGCATCATTTTGATTCACAATCTGTAGCTGTAGCTTTAAGAAACCCACCGAGATTCACGGAGAAAAGGCATATAAAACTCTAACTGACAGACAGGACACCTAATACCTGTCCATTAACAAAAGTTGGAGCCCGTGGGTAATCCGTGGGTAATACTCCTTCCGGAAAGGCGCGTGTGCGCGTGCTGCTGTGTGGAGGGGGAGCGATTCAGCGCTGAACTCAATCTGCCAGGGCTTTGTTACAGACGTCAAGCTGTTTCTATGGCGTTGACAATGGAGCATGAGGGCCGTGAGTCTTATCCTGTGTTTGCGAGCCGCGCGTGTGTCACTCCCCCGGCGACGCGGGAAGCCACGTCCACGAGGTTCCTGTCCCCAGGACTCGCCGGCGTTCCTTCCTCCCTCCGGCGAGCATTTCCAGACCGGGAAGAATATGACAGATGACAGCATCCTGGAACGTGACAGAACAGCCCGCTCTGATCCGGCCCCCCCCCCCCCGGCACGTCGTCACACGGTCGATGCGGCGACTCGTCCGCTGTCAAAAAACAACCGACGCTGATACATTTCCTTATTTTTCAAATGCCGCTCTGATAAGAGCAGCGGAAGCAGCTGTAGGCTCCGCGTGGAAGGGAATTAAACAAAGTTTGTGGGTGAAGCCCGTGAATTTTAAGAGTTTCTCAACATCCCGAGTCGTTCAGGGATATTTACGACTGAACGGAAAACAATAATAAAAACAAACAAGTAAACAGTGAGTGAAAAAACAGAGATTCTGTTTAACCTGTTTAGATATGGTCGTCAAAAAAAAAGTTTTTAGTATATTTTATGGAGGGTGGGCAGTACCCTGGAATCACTGTCAGCCTCTTCACTCTGGTACGAGTAGTGCGGGCTGTCTATGGCTGAATTCATCTTCAGATGTGCCTTCCCCCCCCCCCGGGAGTCTCCTGGGTAGTCATGAGGCTCCAGAACATGGGGGAGGAATAATGGGGGACAGGGGGCTGATAGCATGCAGTAACCCCGCCCACTCGAAGCCACCACCGAAATCAATCCTTTCCCAAAGTCCTCTTGCCGTTGAGCTGTTGAGCCTGATTGTGACGGGGGTGCTTGGTAGCTGATGGAGATAAAGAGGCTGGATCCGGTTCGGGGGGCGATCAGGAGGCAGGAAGTGGGGGAGGCCGCTCTTCTGCTTTTTTGTTATCAGTCATTCCCAGCAGTAGCCAAACGACAAAAGGGACTGAGTGGAAAAACAGAAAGGAGAATACGGCAGGCAACCGAAGGAGCCCGCAGCGAGAGGCACCGTCTCTCAGGATGAAAATGATGGACAAAGATCTCAAGACAAACCGAGGAGGGATCTGACCTCTCTACTCAATTGACAGTGCTCTCTGCAGGCTGTGACGTGCCACTACACCTCCGCCGCTGTATCTACCATGGTTCTGCGGAATGACATCATCGAAGCGGTTCTAACGGGTTCTGTAGCCCGGGTCAGACTGGCAATTTCTTTACGAAGCGGCAATTCTCTTGTGGGCCTTTTTCCGCCGAGCGTAGAATGCGAGATGATTTTTTATTCTCTGAAAATGTGTGAGCCACATGGTTAGCTGCCGCTTGGTGTATGTGTGGGGGGGGCGGGATTTGACATGCTGACGCATGACATACTCTCCGAGTCCCCTGGTTGCACGTGGTCAGGAGTGAGCTGCCAGGACTGGTCTCGGCTTATCTCAGATGTTGCATCACGACAGACTGTTGCCCATACTGTCATGGGGGGGGGGGGACTGTGGAAGGGGGGGCCTTCCTTTCCACTTACACCCACCCTCCCAAGCTGCTCAGCTCCCCCATCTCTATAATACGCCCCCTTCCAACTCCTGTCCTTCGCCAGGACATATGCCCCACGCACCATGTGTTAAGGGGAGGTGTCAGAGGTGTGTAATTAATGCTTTTTAAAAATATATATATGAAAAAAAAAAACAAATGTGGTGCCAAGCAGGCTGCTGTGTGCCGAGGTGACCAGCAGAGCTCCAGGGCCAGTCTGGGCCAACCCGTGGCTTACCGCTTGCCCAGAAAATGGCGCCCCCTGCTGGCGGCCAGGCTGCCATTAAGGGGTGTGTCAGCCCAGTCCACTGGCCCACCCCATCCCGTCCATCACCCGCTGAACCTGATTCTGGAGGGGTATTCCGAGAGAGACAGAATGCCCTACGGACTCCAGGAATGTTAGCTGACGGGACGGTGGCGGACGTCGGGAACGTTTCGATAGAGGTGATGTCCGGAAGCTACCAGATAAGGAGGCCCCGGTTCCATGAGTGAATGAGCCAATCACGATTCACCCCCTCCTTCCCCACAGGGACTTCTCAAAGGTAACAACAGCCCGTCCGGTTCACACGCCACCAGGAAGGGGGGGACCACCTTCCCCGACCCCCCCCCCCAAAGACCAGCTGTAAGGCTGGCCAGTGAAAAAACAACCAGAGACTACAGGAGAGTCATTTCAGCACAGCACTGAACGCCATGTTAGGTAAACATGACATCAGCAGCAGCCCATCTCCAAGGTCTTCCTGGTGCTGAAGATGTCTGAGCAGGATGTAAGCGGAGGGTCAGCAGGTCCGGGAAAGAACTCATGGGGGTGATTTATGCCGTATTAATATTAATTTAAGCGTTTAAAGTCACATTCCACACACACGCACATTCTCGTGTTTACTACGTAGAGGCGGAGGTGTGAAATAAAACATTCCCCATGAAAACCATTTACCGTAAACGCAGATGTGAAACAGGCCGCGAGTGCGAGGCGTAACAAAAAATAAAAGCATGATTAATTTCCTAAAGCACCGTCAGAAAATGCGTCGTGACCGGCGTGACAGGGTGACGTAATGTGGGGACACGATCATGGAGCCACGTCCTTTGATACTCAGGAAAAAAACATGTATCGGGATTTAGTGCCAAAGTTAAGAGCATCGTGAATTCATTAACTGATATGATCTGACGCTCTTCTCAGTACCGAGGACGTCTGGAATACAGATACACAACAGCTTTTCCGCTGATTTCCCCGGGGGATGTAATTAAACTGAGTGTATTATGGTACGACCGTCATTTGGGACTTGAATCATGTCCACGCCTTGGGATTCGGGGATCTGACGGACGACCATCCACCTGGAGTAGGAAGAGTGGCCCTCTGGAACTTCTACCAAAGTCTCCTTAGCTAATCGACTCAAAGTGGCCCTACTTGGGAATATCCAACTACCAGGATATTATGTATATATACCACTGTGTCCTGCCCCCCGTTTCACACTGTCAAGTGTTTTTTACACTTTAAGTATTCTGAAAACTCTCCCCGTCACTGCTGAATGTGGGCTGCACCATGGTCCTGAAGGAACGTTATTTCGTGCCACTGTATACCTGCATATGGAAGGTATGACAATAACATATACTTGGCTTAGCATGACTTGACTTGACTTGACTTGACTTGTATTGACTTGACTTGACTTGACTTGACTTGTATTGACTTGACTTGACTTGACTTGTATTGACTTGACTTGACTTGACTTGGCTTGACTTGTCTTGACTTGACTTGACTTGACTTAGCTTGACTTGACTTGACTTGACTTGTATTGACTTGACTTGACTTGGTTTGGCTTAACTTGAATACTGTGGAGATGGGAGTCTTTTACCCAGGATCCCCAGCAAAAACACAGCAGAACAGCGCTAAAATCACGCTAAAAGAGCATTACGACCGCAGCTCTACGCAACAACTCGGGGACTGCCAAAAATGTAAAGGCCCGTCAGAGAGAGCTCCCCACTGGAAACACATCCAGTCCGATCTGGCATATGCTGAGCAAACTGGGAGCTCCATTAGAAAAACAGCACAACAGACAACAATAAAACACGAGCCGGGGTGTGATGTTTACCAGCAGCTGATGAATTTGGGGCCCGGTGTCGCTACGGTGATTTACAGCACTCCCCTGTGTGGTCCTGCTGCTGCTGGACCCGTAATAACAAAGGGGAGGGGGAACCAGTCCCCAGTGAATCCTCCTACACAGAAATGTGGGGCCCGCTCTCATTTCTGACCTCAAATTAACCCAGAACCTCCTCTTCTCTACCAGAGACAGAACATCGAGCAACTAACTTTACTGTATTATATATAAGTCGCAGGAAGCTTTTCACAGGTGAGGATTGGGACGAGAGCATGAGTGTGATAGGCTGAACCGCCGCCTGGGCACGGAGATTCTGATCCCGATCTCCTGACTTAGCTGTCTCGGTAAATCCGTTGTCCACCCATGTTACCCTATCAAGCGGCTTTCAAAGACAGTGAGCTGCCTATTCACGCTTCTCTGAATGTTTTTCACATAAACTGTTTGGAATGGAGTGACAAGGTTGTTACTCCGAAAAGTCGGGAATCCACCAAGGATATCAGCTCTTAGTTCGAGATTAAAATAGCACATTTCCCCCTATTCGCTCACTCATACACTTCCTCCTGACCATTCTGGTAAACAGAGGAAGTCCCCAGCAGTAATGCTTTACGATCTGTGACCAGGGTGACAGCAGGGTGCCTGTGACCCCTCCAGTCTGTCCGCTGCAGGCTCCGAACACGTCTGCTCAGAACATTCTCACTTCTCTGCCTGGCCTGGAGGATCAGACAGGTCTCGGGGTCACACGTCAGTATCAGGGTCTGGCAGAAATGAAATACCATTTAATCTGGTGTCTACACTCCCAAAAACATGACCACAGAATCCTTTTTGTAGTGCATTTGCCAAAAGCCACAAACTTCCATCCCATTGCATCATATGATGTTTGCCAGATCACATGACCCGGGTTTTATTGCCCCGTCTGGATCGCAGGAAGCAGTCTCCCGCATGGTCACCCACGACAGCGTGACCGGCCGTGAATTAGAGGCGAGACGGCACACAAATGTTTACACGCAGCGGCGATGAACCGACGGGCGAGTAACAGGCTGTTCTGGAGCCGGTAGGGGTCACCCGGTGCAAGGTTAATGGATCTTTTGCCATTCGCGGCTAGATTCTGAGCCGTTAGGATTTAAGACATCGTTTGTGGGGTCTTACGTAATGGGAGTCTAATGGGAACCATAAAGAGCTCACTTGCTGGCTGTGTGGGTCCGTGCCGAGTGAGCAGGAGTAAATCACGCAGAGTGCTGCTCTCCTCCGGGTTTCTATTTATCTCCTGCAGTTGACCGCGTGTGTGTGGAATGTTCCGGATGTGGCCCCCATACCCCCCACCCCCCGCACCCGCATCATCGGCGACACTCACCCTGTGGAGGGGGTCATGATGCACCCCCCCCGGTCCACTGTCATCCGGCAGCCGCACCCGCGTTCCGGTGTGTCGTGGTTCATCCCGAAGTTGTGCCCCAGCTCGTGGGCCAGGGTCACTGCCGCCCCCAGGGGGTTATCCGAATGATCCTGGGTAGGGTTACCAAGCACCACCAGAAAGAGGCATCAGATTTCACTCCATTGAGATCGTCTTTTCACTTCTTCACCTTCGCTCACGTTTATCTGCATAAGGCACATTTTCCGTTCCCCGCTTGGCATTCCGTCGTCATTGTCAGTGGTAATGGTTTCCGTCGCACCTTCCCCCGACGTAAGACTCCCACCGCTATTGAATAATTGCCATTATTTACAAGCCGTAATTGGATTTCACACACGGAGGAAACAAGAAAAATGATCAATAAACAAAAACAAACAGGGAAGGGCCTCAACACACACGCGCGCCGGCAAATAATTACATCCCTAAAAAAAATCCATTTCAGGCACAGGATGGCAAGCGGAGCGGCGCATCACACCGACCGCGATGCCGTTTGCATTCCCCGGGATTCGATAAATTATCTAGTTAGACTCCTGCTGGTCCGCAGCTATTTTTCCAGACGCTTTCATACTTGGAAAAATTGCGGTTGGTGGGGGGGCCCTCTCTTCTGCCCGGTGATGACACGGGGCGGAGGTGTGGTGGCTGATCGCATGCGGACATGCATCGCAGCAGGGGGCCGGGTGAGGTCAGGCCGCATGGATAATGCAGAGCTGGCCTTTTAGCAGAAGGTGACGCCAGAACTGCTGCCATCCTGCTGAAAATGAGGTCAGGATTCTTCTGGGCACCATGGAGACTTCAGCTCGTGCCACCCCCCCACACACACCAAGAGCTGTGGGACAGCGCCCCCTACAGATTAGTCCTGCCCTCTCTGGGGAATGAGCTCATCTATTTTCACTAATTAGCGGCTTCAGTCAGACAAGGAGACTACGGCCTTTACGATGTGAATGTTTTTCCCATTCTGGGTTTACATTACATTTATTTAGTAGACGCTATTTTTATCTATAGTGAGATACAATTAATAAAAAGCAGGGTCAGACAGGGCCTGTTAAGGGCCTTGCTCGGGGCGCGACAGTGAAATCACTCTGCCAAGTCTAGGATTTGAACCAACAACCTTGCAAACTCAGACACAGGACCTTATCCCGCTATGCCATGCCGTCAAACCAAAGAGGTAGATGATCTACTCATAGGATGAATTACGGTACAGCACTGTGCAAAAGTCTTAGGCAGGCAAAGAAAACGTTTAAGGCATTTATCTGGGTAGTAAGTGTATATGTGCTTAGAAAAAAAAGACAATTTCACATTAGGACATATGCAAATTAAGAATAACACAATAAAAAAATGAATTTCCTCTGTTCTCCAAAAAGTTATTTATAATCTTCTTGGATAGTTTGGTTCTCAGCTGCTGCAATATTGGTGTGATTTTAGGGGAGTTTTTGAAATAGCTAAGCTGACCCACATTGACAGACAAAATATCATAGTTCTACACCAAAATGAAGATCATTTAAGCATCATTTTCTTTGACTGCCTAAGACTTTTGTGCAGGACTGTATTTTTCTAAAAAACATAGAGGTGTTTTTGGACATGTACAACACGCCACTGCTAATCTGCGTCATCCTTTGCAAGCAACATCCATCCCAGACTTAAAATTTCTATCCCCTGCTCAAAAACACCTTAACTTCTGTTTGTCAAACTTATCCAGAAGGATAAGCGGTTTGGAAAATGGATGGATGGATGATGTGTACTTTGTGGAGACTGTCGGGGATGGTCTGGCATAGAAGGACAAGAGCGAGTTTGTTTTCAGAGCTTGTACTGATACTGTGACTAACTTTACCCCAGTGCCTCCAGTCACCACGGAAAAAAAAAACCTAAACTGCAATCCAGCCATCCATCCATCCATCCATCCATCCATCATACTGCGATGCCTAATCTTTGTATGGATGGCAGGGCCACGTTACGATGCCGCTGTACGTCACCTGAGCACTACAGAAAGCCTTACAGATGTAGAAGACGCCGCTATGGCGCTGTTCCTAACCCGCAGCCTGTAATCTCTGTGGAATTACGAGACCACGAAACCTCTTACTCGCGCTCGTCGTTCGAGCCCCGCACAGAATCTGCTTCCAAACTCAGAGATGCAAAAAAAAAAAAGAAAAAAAAACAGGAGGGAAACAAAATGTTCCCCAGCGCTTTCCGAGAGAATGCGATCCCCCTGAATAACACAGGGACTGTGATAACAGACCGTACAGACCTTAAACTTGATACAGGGACCGGCAATCGGCCCACGACGGTCAGACATTCATCACGAGCGAGAAGGAGGCAAACATCTGGAAACAAGCTTCACACATGGCATGAGGTTGTAAGGGGAAACATACATCGCTGTGCCAGATATGACTGTTTAAGCAGCACAGGAAACCGGACGATTTGACAAGAGGCTCCGCGGTTATGCGCACATAGTCGTTTCTTGTAATGGCTATTAATAATAGTTAATAATCTAGCGTGCTCTTTAATGGACAGTACTGTGTGTCCAGATCCCGGTGACATAATTTAATCTGTGGTCCTTTTATCGTTACTCATTAAAGCACTTTATGCATCTTAATATTAATTACTGCAATAATAAAATCTGCTTGCTGACTCAACAAAGAAGACAGCATAGCATAGTATAGTACAGTATAGTATAGTAGCCCATTTATTGTATTTAGATGGATGTCTGCTCATTTCAATGGGGTCGCAATGGTGTGGTTACTGTGGGCATTACTCACCATGACGACGCCCCCAGACTGCTCTGCTGTGCACATGCTCATTATGGGTGCCATGCCGATGGTGGTGCCCTGGAAGTATACACCGCTGTAGAGGGACACCATCATTAAGGGTTATTCATCGGGACAGCCCCTCCTCCCCAACCATGCAGGCCACACCCACATGGATTGAAGCGAGGTCACCTGACAAGCTGGGCGTTGTCATGAGGTCTCTGGGGCAGCAGCTTCAGCTTCCTCCAGTCCAGGAACTCGTGCAGCGTGGTGAACGGGTCCTGCGTGACAGAGCAGCGGTCTGCATCGCTCCACACCTCCAGTCCCACCAGGGCCACGCGGATGTTAAGCGCCCTGTAGAACTGGGAGGGGAGCAGGCAGCCAGACTCAATGAGTGACGAAGCATCTGAGAAGCCATTAACTGAGACAAACTCACCCAGCCAGACCAAAATATCTCTATATTCATCCGGCCACCCAAAACATCGTTCAATCCATCCATCCATCCATCCATCCATCCAGCCAGTCATCCATCCATCCTTCCATCCATCCAGTCATCCATCCATCCATCCAGCCAGTCATCCATCCATCCATCCATCCATCCAGCCATCCATCCATCCAGCCTAGCACAAAACATCTCTCAGTTCATCCATCTATAAAAACATCTCTCCATTCATCCTCCCAACAGAACACCTGTCCATTCATACAGCCACTGAAACCTCTCCATCCATCCATCCATCCACCCATCCACCCATCCATCCATCCATCCATCCACCAAAACGTCTCTCCATTAATCCATTCACCAAAATATTTGTCCAAGTTAATAAAGGGTCCTGGGGCCTGTTTCACGAAGCAAGACTTCTTTCTCAGCCAGATAACTTGACAGATTTAATGGTATCTTCGTTTACTTACTTATTTAGCCCAGACTGACAAGTTAACTGGCTCAGCAAGAAATCCCCTGATGCCGGCGACATGAAAATAAGATCCCATAAGATTTAAAAGCTCAGCAAACAGTAGGATGGAGGAGAGCATCTGTGGCGGGGACCGGGGATACCTTGTCCACGTAATTGGCGATCTCTGCCAGCCTCTGCTTCACCTTCTCCACGTCCTTCCCGTGTTTCTGAAACTGATGATTGGAAACGGCTTAGCGGCCCGGAGAGTCCCTAACGCACGTCAGGAGCCCCTAAACGGCGACACGGTATTAAAAAAACACGTGCCGACACCGCGTGCCCCCCCACGCGCCCCATCTAGACGTTACGGATTCATCCACCTATGCGCGCAGACAGCGTAATTTGTCAAATGTGACGCTGTGGCGTTAGGAAAAACCAGCGAAGCCGGTTCAGACGTTCATGGGGATATTCGAGCTCCGGCTGGCCCGGAGTACAAACATATCAAGCGGGATGATTGTGGAAAAGTGAATGGAGGGGGTTTGAGAAAAAACAGGAGGACTGCAGGACCTCGGAAAACACACCAGCGGATCGTGATCCAGCCGGATCGCTTTCCACCGACGACTTCCTCGGTGCCCTTTGAGGTCCGGATGGCATTTTACTGCGTTCGCGGGCCGCGGAGCCAGCTGTGATGGGATTTCCGCTAACGAGCCCAACTGGAATGAGGACGCCAGAAGCGGAAAGCGAATCCGAAGGCCAGCAGGGGGCGCCATTTCACACACAAGTCTTCATGTAGGGACTTGGCTGTTCAGGTCATCAGTATATGATGGTATGCGCATCGTTGGAGGGCCCATGGGGCACCCCGGCCCCCCCATCCAAGACAAAGTCTTGGTATGTCAATACTCCCTCAGGAGACGGCATCCTAGGCGGCTACCAATGTCACCCAATGGGTTGACTGGCACTGGGCTTCCTCCCAGTTTAAGGCACCATAACCAGGCTATTTTAGTCACCTAGAAAAGAGTGAAAATGATCTAATCTGGCTTCCTCGAAAGCATCAAGCGGTCATCTAATTAGCATGATAATGTAGCACTCGCAGGCAGTGCCGCCCCCCGGGGCAGGACAGACCTGCACGCCCCGGCCATGACCGTCCCTTCACACCCCCACAGCTCTGACCCCACCTTTATGGTCCCACGGCCTCCACCCTCCATCCATCTACGCCCCCCTGGCAACGACCTTCATTTCATCATCCCAGAGCGGCATGTCCTCCTTCATGGTCCCACATCCTTGACCAGAGTTTATTCCACCATAACACACCCGTTCCCCTAGGGGGCGCCGCTCCCCCCCCCCATTCCCTCCCACTCAATGCAGTTGTCCCCGCTGACTCTATACTGTGATGAAAAAGCCTTCTGGTCACACACCCCCCCCCCCACAAGGTGCTTGGCTGATGGGGCTTTTGAAGGTCATGGACTCTCTAACACGCTACTTGAGGTTTCCAAACGGGACACAGGCACTGCACCCCCGCAGCAGGGAACGTCAGCGGCCAGGACGATGGGTCACGCTTCGATCGCTGCTACACGCCCAGCAGAAGCTCTCCGTGGTACCTCTCTGTTATCAGCCACGATGATCAACTCCACGTACTTGGTGGCCCTCTGCACGTGCCTCTTGTGCTGCAGACAAAGAAAAGCCAGACAGTGAAGCCACCCCAGAGTACGAGAACATCTTCACTTGCTGAAAAAGGGGCCGTCTAAACAGCCACACCTCTCCCCTCCGCATACAGCCTCTTTTGGGCAGGTTCACGTGCTCTCCGAACAATACCTGACTGAAGGAGTAACAGCTAAGCGTAACTGCGGCAACGGAGTATTCATGTATCTTTAAGGAGCATTTTCCCATTGTTTATAAGCACATTGTCATTTAATGAACAAAGAGGGAACATGAGAAGCATTGCAGCACAGAAGCAGAGTGCTCGCTCTTCGTTATGATTATTTTTACGCTCCTTCTGATTATCTTCACCGAGAAAAAAAAAACGCCCATCACTGGCTGCCCATTAAAATACACTTACTGTAAGCCGTCAGTGGTCTAAATATCCCACTGCAGTAATATCTTAGCCTTCTATTCCTGAATTATGAATAGTACGTGCATGAAAAATTCTAGTGATTTTCCCTGGTATGAGCCCAGGCATCAAAGAGCGGTAAAGATGGAAAGGAGGGTTTTAAAGATGGCGGCCGTGTTTTGAATGGACCCATAAAGACTCTGCTATAGGGTGAATCACAGGGTTCCCCAAATTCTGCCTGTTTCAGCCCAACAGTCAAATGGTTTAGTAGGTGTGTTTGAGCAGGGAAATCTGCAAACTGGTGCAGACTGACCCTCAGGGGCCAAATTTTGCCAACCCTGGTGTATGAATTATAGAGCCAGTACAGTCCAGACCGCAGGGTCCCATGCAACACTCATCTACCAAATATTAACACCCTACCATCCTTGTCTCTGTTCCTCTCATCTCTACTTTCACAGAATGTGTTGCCTCACTGATGCCTTAAAGCCGTTATTTTGATGAGCAGCATTGTAAGACATCAGCCATCCATTAATAATGCCTGGGGCACACATCATGATGTCTTATCTGAGTGCATTCAGAGCAATCAGCAACAATGCATTGTGGGTAGGTGGAACAACATGATCATTATAATCTGGGTCACGTGACTGTACGTCTGACTGAACATTTGGAGCCTTGCCACAGCATTATTCATCAAACTATTCCTTAACTAACCTTAATTACACTTTAATTGCTAATTGCTTCATTTGCAAACCATTTCTCGTAGCAAATTGGTTAAAAGATTACATGTTGGCAGGCTCATAATTAGTACTTACCTAGTGATAATAAGATTAATTATTAAATGCTGGTGCATAGAGAGGATGACAAAGAGGAAGGACGTCCAAAAAGGCAGCAATCTGACTGAGGCGAGACCAGGAGAACATTTCCAGTTGGACTTCATTAGAAGATGGACACTGCTTGTTAATCTTTAGTACTTGCAGGGGGGTCTCTCAGTAACTAGCTGGCCTTCCGAGAATCTTAGTCTGGTGGTTTCTGGCACCTTATTGCATTTATGGGCAACAGTTTCTGGCAGGGAGTTTCTTCACAGCAGCACTGGACTTATCAGTTCTTGTGACTCAAGCAGAACTTGTCAACGTGCCCTTGAAGTGCTTCACACAGAAGTCCAATAGCTGTATAATTACACGTTGAGTACTGTCAGCTCCGTTGGATAAAAAAAAAAGTTTGGTGACTAATGATAATTATAATGGACTCAAAACTAGGTGTACCTTTGCACTATGGGACTGTCTACTCATGCAAGCCTTACAGGGACAAACCACTCACCCTTAAAGACAGTCACTTGGTCTTCATTAATGCTGGTTCTCCACCCAAGGAATTTTATGTTCCTCTCGTTCCTTTTGCTGTTCTGCCTCGGATTACAAGGCCTTTAGTTATCTACATAGAACCAAGCGGCTAAGGGTTGCTTGATTTATCTCCACACGAATCTTAGCACATCAACATCCCACGCCCAGAACTTTATGCAGGTGTTCCTATGAACCTGACCTTTGTTTCGTGGGGGGGGGGGGGGGGATGTTGGACGTGTTCCCAACCCAAGCAAAGTGCAATGTCATCAGATAAGATGTGGTACGCAAACAGTCTGAGAGATACTTCCCGAGTGATCAAGTACAGCACATTCTGAAGAGCGTCATAAATCACAGCCATTACCGCCGCGCGAATGTGCTGATGGCGT